>VDFB02094003.1:0-21613 GCA_007258455.2 Sequoia sempervirens
TCAAGTGTTCTTTTCTTTAGAAAATTCCTATTGCCTTTTGATAGGTTAATTATGATTTGATTAGATGGGTTATGAAGAAAAAAAAAAAAAAAATATCTTTATGAAAGAAGTATATTGGCATGAAATTAAATATGATTTGTATTCCAATGTAAAAACTACAAATAATGGAAACAATTCTTTCAACACAAACTATTATGTAGTAGTCAATTAAAATGAAAAATATTACTCTATATTAGCTAGGATACACAACTTTTAAATGATCTAAAGTGACTTATTTATCCTAGAGGAACAAAGTATATAGTATAAAAAGAAAACCAACAAACTCACAACTACCCCTATTTTGAAGGAGTTTAGTTTTCTCCCCTTCCTGATCTCGCTAATATTGTCTAATTATTTTAAAGAGATGAAGGGTCATAACACAACTTTATTCAACCCAATAAATAGTTTGGTTAATGAAACTTGACAAAAGCAACAAAACAATTGCTACATTTAGCATTTCATGTTGAATGAAGAGTGGTGACAATAATCTACTTATAGTTTAATAAAACACTATTTTTATAAGAAGGCTTGACATTAGAAAGATAAGTGTTACTTATAGTTTAATAAAACACTACTATAGTTTTACCAACATATACTATTGTATGCTTGCATGGCTTCTTAGTTAATATATGGGGAGATAGAGATAGATGGGGAGAGACAGAGAGAGAGAGATAGAGATATATGGGAAGAGAAAGAGAGATGAAGATATATGGGAAGAGAAAGGAAGAGAGGTGGAGATAGAGATTCGATGGATAGGGAGGATAGGGAGGGAGAGATGGTGAGAGATAGAGAGGGGGAGGGAGAGAGAGAAAGGGATATAGATAGAAAGAGATAGAGAGAGGAGTGAGAGGGAGATAAAAAGAGAAATAGAGATAGAGATATAGAGTAGGAGAGATGGAGGGAGAGATAGAATGAATGAGAGAGAAAGGGGGGAGAGGGAAAGATAGCTCGATAGATAGAGGGGGGAAGAGGGAGTGACATAGATAGTGGGAGATATAGAGATATAGAGAGCAACAGTGAAAGATATATCAATCACCCTCCCTATATCTCTATCTATTCATCCTTATCTCTTTATCTCTCTACCCCTCTCTATCTCTTTGTCTCCCTTTTCATTTGTATGTTTGTCATTATCTCCCTCTCTCTCTATATTTTCTTCCCTATATTTATCTTTGTCTCCTTAAGTGTGCAATAGGTACATTGAAGAGGTCTTAAAGGAGAATTATCATATCTTTAATCAAATGGCATGCTACCTTGAGCATAACTCCCCAAGGACACATGCCATCCTTGGATTGTTGACATGAAACAACCAATCAAAATTTAGTTTCCTCTCTCATATTAATATATATTAATATTAAATATATATTATATTAATTATATTTGCATTATATAAAAATATACTTATTATTAATTATTAATTACAATAATTTTATATGTATTTAATAATTTTGTTAAAGAACATAATATATAATTATAATAAGTCGAATAATTATATTATTTATTATGTAAAATATAGCTAATATATACTTAACTATATTGTAGAATATTAAAACCTAGCTAAATGGCACCAAAATTTTGAACTTAATTAACATATTGTAAAAGCTAACGAAACCAGGTTGTAACTCGTCAAATTGGAGAAGGGAAAGGTCAATACTTGAAGCCAAGGAAGAGTTTGGAGTAGTGAAAACAAGGTCAATGCTAGCTACCGGTGAAGAGTTTGGAGTAGTGAAACAGTCACGCTAGCACCGGTGTTATTTGGAGAGTGAAAATAAGGTCAATGCTAGAGCCAAGGAAGAGTTTGGAGTTAAAACAAGGTCAATACTCAAAGATCGGCTGCAAAGAGCTCTGGAGGAGGAAAAACAAGTCCAATATCAACGAGGAAGAGTTTGAGGAGGGAAACAAGGTCAATACTAGTGCCGCAGGAAGAGCTTTTAGTTAAAACAAGCAGTCAACAATTCTCAAGCAACATGAAGAGCTCTGAGGAGGAAAACAAGGTCAATATCAAGTAAGCAAGGGAAGATTTTGGAGGAGTGAAAACAAGGTCAATACCAGCGCCGAGGATGAGGTTGAGGGCACTCAGGGAAAATCGACAACCAAGGGGAAATGAGTACTATAAGTTTGGCACCCTCATTCTATTTAACCTTCAATTTTCATGCCTAGTTTCCAAAGATCTTCTCATACATTGGCACCCCCATTCTCGTAAAATGGTATAAGATAAGACAGAAAAAATAAAATAGCTTAGTCTTTCACATTTTTATCGACCAACCTCAGGTCTTGGAAAAACTTCCATAATCTACCCACATCTTGGTTGAGGTCTAGGATTTCATCACACATAGCCTTCATCACATGAGTTTGAAGCAATTGTAGACTTAGCCCAAGTATATGCTAGGCTAAGGTAGATCTAATGAATGGAAATAGAGGAATACAATTCTTCTTTAATAGCTCCACCACAAACATATGCAAGGTGTTGTTTTTTTTTATGGTAAGTAGGTTGATCTTCTAATCTACCTATGGAATTTCCAATTCCAATAAAGGGTAGCTCGAAAGACCTAGACCAACTGATGAGGATTTGAAAGACCTCCTACACTTTGGGCTCTGCAAGACCCGAGAGGGTGATCCCTTAATGTGTTTACAACCTCTACACCATCATCATAAACAACATTAATAACAATAGATAATCTCATTTAATAGCTCAACATAATAGGATAATACCGAATAGAATTGGTTCTTTATCAATAATATCAACTATTTGGAGCATGAGATAACTACAAAATTATATCACAATATAAGATAGTCATTGATATGAAATTTGTAGCAAGCTCTAGGTAAAGCAAAACAAATATTGAACCATATGAATAAGTACAACTTAGATCAGTGCCATATATCTATTGGAAGAGTCAAATTTATAAGCATCTAAGGGTTTATGAAAGATTTAACACATAACATATAAAGTTCTTGATAACATTGCTTTACAATCTCATCAATATGTATTCTAACCCAATACTACTTATCAAATCCTTACACATAACATATCCACCTACAATCCCATTCAAGCATTTTGATTAATTCCTTAAATTAAAGCTAAAACAAGAATCATACACACCACAACAGTGAGATGAATGAAACAACCCTTGATCATTTTATTCAAGATTCAGATATGCTTGTACAATGGAGAGACATGAGTTCGAATTAATCATATCAATTCAAATGCCAGTACTATCATAAAACATCAAACCCCCATGAATTCAAAACCTACTATAGAATGACTCAAAACCTAAATTGCATTTTCTCTAAAACCATCAGACTTTACAATTTTCTCTGCAACTTCATCTAGACTCGACCAAAAATATCTAACTTGCTAACCCATACTTCTGGCCTTGAAATCCTTCTTATAGAAAAAGAAGGAGCAAACAAGCATCATGCCAGAAATCACACGTGTCACCAGTCAATTGGACCGCCTTGTGATATTCCAAAAATTTGTTACAACAGCAATCTCCCTAGAGAATCTTCTTGTTCATCATGCCCACTGAGAATGGTTGATGCAACAACAAAAAACTCCAAGAATTTTGCACCTAGATTGTCACCAAAAAATAAAACTGGAATCTGTTGTAACTGCAACAGCTGATTTTTCAACTGTTAGCAGCCTACTTCTTTTCACTCTTCCTTAATTAAATATATATTTACCCATTTCTGGTACTCTTCATCAGTTGGCCAATCAAAATTGATCACCTCATTCACCTTGACACTATAAGGTTTGTACTTAACTGCCACCTGATTCGCTTCTCTTTCAAAAGACTCCAAGAATGAGTTGTGCTAATGATTTTTTCCATACAACTCACCAACAAATCATAATCTGAGTTACCCTATTTTTGAGGGTTTTGTAGTCCAAACATGATATAAAGGGGCTCTTACACTTTTTTTGATTCATGTAGCTTGTGTAAGAGGCCCCATGGATACTATTGTAATTGTAGGATGCATGAATAGGGCATAGGATGAGAATTAAAGAAGGTATAGTTGTTGTCCTAAATAGTTTTGTGAATAAAAGCATGTGAAATGAGAGGTTCAATCCTAGGTTTCAAAAAAATATGTATGGGAGATCTGATTTTATGAATTTTTATCCATGTGTAGACCTAATGGGTTGTTTCTGAACACGGAATATAAATGATATACATACACACACACACACACATATATATGTATGTATGTATGTATGTATGTATATGTATTTTTAAATGTAAATGCAAATTCAATTACTAGATGCTCTCCTAGAACAATAAATGCAACATATCATTAAAGAAATATATATCTATGTATATTTCTAGATGCAAGTGTGAATGCAAAGAGCATACGGTTTTGTACTGTTATAGATACAACATATCCATAAATTAATGTAATTGAAATTCTAAAGTCTTCAACACATATAATATGAAATCGATCAAACTATTAAACTACATGAGAAATAAATGAAAACAGTAAATGCATATGTATGTGTATTTGTAAATGTAAGTGTAAAATAAATAAGAATAATGAAAATTATAAAAGAATACAAGGAAAGGTCTCCTCCCTTCTTGGTAGTGATAACCTCCTCCACACACAACCCTTTAAAATTATGAATAGAGGAATATAATCTTTGAAGAACTCAAAGTTGATTCTCTCCTACCTGATGCAATTAATCATTTTATCCTTACAAAAATTTATAGTGATTACTAGAGGCACATAGACCAATTCTTCATAATAGAAGAATTTGATCATACTTTTGCAATGATGGCATTATGAGAAAACCTTAGGTTAAATGAATAATTCCTAGCTGTTATTTAAATCATGTCCAACTGTATAAGAGAAGACCGCCATGTGTATCTGGATACCATGGAGAAAGGCTCTTTGGGCTCTTTCATCAATCATCCTACCTTAAAACATACCAAAAGTCTCCTAGCAATTAGACATAGGAAGATTTAAGATGACTTAAAAAAAAATTATTGTCAAAGCATAAACTTATGATTACTTAACCAGGCCTAGTACACACTCCCTCCCCGTTAACCACTTAGACATATGGAAATTAAATGTAAATTTGCTGCTATTTTTAGTCATGTAGGTGTCCAACAAACCACTTGGTGGTGTTTCCCTTCAAGTTTATTTACTTGAATGAAGAGAAAAAGTCCTTTGATTACAATTAGAGAATACATTTGAGGCCTTGGTTGTGTAAATGGTGGACCATAGTCACATTTAACACTTGTTACAAATTTTGGGAGTTAAAACGTTAAGTAGATTTGATTTGTGATGGACACATTTGGAAGTAGTAACAATAACTTGCAATCTATCAAGACTTGATTACCTTATAACCTGTGAAATTCTAGCGAAAAAATGATAGATTAATCATAATGTCACCTTAGGATCACATCACCATGAAAGAAATTCATCCAACATCCTTATGAGTGCAGGTACCACCAAATAAGTATTTGTCAAATCTATCTTCTTCGAGTGAGGGAAATTCAGGAAGAGAAGAGGAAAGCAAGACATGTAGTATGTCTAAAAGAGGGAGATCAACTAGAGGTCAAAAGATTAGAAGAAAATTTTGTAAACGTATGGAATTTTTTCTTGTTGAAAGGGGGTCATGTTCTTATGATGATGAGAGCATAGGCGGCGTCGAGGTGCCCTTGAGGTACAAACATCTACGAAAACAATGGGTACCCAAGGAACTTCCTCCAATAAACACTTATTTTTGTGTCAACAAGAGGATATATCGCATAGCACCATCGTCATTACATGGTTTGGGCCTATTTTGCATGGATGACATAAAGGTCTATTATGAAAAAGTTACTGAATTGATGGAGTATGTCGGACTTTATTACAATTATAAAGATTGGATGCAACTGGTTTGATATACATGAAGTATGTGTAGTTATGCACTCTCAACAAATTATATACAGCTAAAAGATAAGAATCAAAATAAAGGAGTGGCTATGTACATTGATGGAAGGCCAAAAGCATCAGGGAATATTGCAGGGTTTATAAATAGTACATGACCTGGGTCAAAAAATAAGCAACCCAATTGCATATTCGAGACGCGCGAGGGAAACCATGTATTCGTATGTGAGATAAAATCAATAATTGTAGGGGAAGAGTTGCTAATCGATTACAATTTGAATCGCTTAGTTACAAACATAGTTACTATGGGGGTGGTGCGTACTATGTACCATTTTACCCAACCTCCAATTAATGACTCCAATATACCATTTTATTCTTATATTTTTTTCATAAGTCTATTGGTTTCATTTCGGTAATGTTTTAAATTATATTTAATTTTTGTCACAACAGGACATTGATCATACAGAGAAGGCTCCGGCCCAAAGCACAGATCACGATTTATCTTCAGGAACTTCTACTTGATAGGTTTACCTCATTATAATTGTACAAATCAGATACGAGAAAAATGTTATATTATTATGTTGTTTTGATAAGTTTATTGGGTTAATTTTGATAATTTTTTTAATATTCTTGTTGCAGTCGACTGATCGGGGAAAGGCACCAATAGTAGATGAGAGCATCCATAGGGAGGTTTAGTCAATATTATGTGATGATGACATTGCTTATTCAACAAACCCTCTCAATATGATAAGGAAGACCCAAAAAAAATGCAATGAAGAAATCCTTAAGTTGTTATTCATAGTGCCTCAAACAGATGAGATAAGAGAGGGTTAAAATATTGACTGAGAGATCACAAAACTTGCAAGTAAGCTATCATGAGGTCTTTAATTATAATATAAGTTCATTCATGGTTTTATATTTTGTACTTTTTTATGTCATGAACTAAAATGTGTTATTTTTATAAGATTTTTTGCATCCTCATGATGCTCCTGGCCCTGATTAGGGTACTGCAAGTGCTGCCCAAGGAGTAGGGGTTGGTACAAGTGTCCATTCTAATCTTTCTGCACATACATCACATCATCTGACCCCATCATCGGTGCCTATATTGTCGTCTAAAATGTCGGCAACACATACCATTCAGACATCCGTTAGTGCACCCTCTGGCAGCAAACACATGCCAGAACATGCTTCATGACATGTACCTGGGGATGAAGGCCACTAGTACTGGTGATATTTTAGCAACATTTCCTAAATCTTCCCATTATTAATAGTACGAGAACATTTCTGGTCATATTTCTAGTGAGCAAGGATTTCATTCCCATAAAGATAGAGAAGGTCCCAGGTACTTTAAAATGTTTTAATTATTATTATATATAATCCAATTGAAATTTACTTATTGATCGCTCTTTTTAGACTATTGATCCCATGATCATTTTGGGAAATGATTTTTTTTTATAAACATCTAAGTGATATTACATTGGAGCTATTCGGGCCTACATCGTGCATGGTGGAATGCCCAAAATCAATATTTAAAAGATGAGCTCATTAACCATTTAGTTGTGCTGTTCGGTGATAAAACATTCAACCGAACCAAGGTCCTTAAGAAAGTGGTACCTATCTAAAGTATGTGAGGGACTAATATAGGTCACATTTAGAGAAGAACAAAAAGTACGAGCGTCCCCCCATGATTTTGGAGAGGGAGTGGAAGGACCTGGTGTCAGATGGAAAGGAGAAGGCTGAAAAGAAAAAAGGAA
The DNA here is from genome assembly GCA_007258455.2 of Sequoia sempervirens. Classification (NCBI taxonomy): domain Eukaryota; kingdom Viridiplantae; phylum Streptophyta; class Pinopsida; order Cupressales; family Cupressaceae; genus Sequoia; species Sequoia sempervirens. Next base: position 7,656 of record VDFB02094003.1, read on the forward strand.
AGACACCACCGGGCCAAGGAAGGTATGTGATACTATCAACAATGTAATTATATATTGATTACTCTTTCTTTTTACATAATCTAATGTATTTCAAACTTTTCATAGGCTTTCTGACACATCGAAGGCAACAAAGGAAAGACTAGAAAAACACGGGTAGCACAAACTTGGCTCTGGTCGTTATATGAAATTAGCCGCATGAATTGTAAGTATCAATAAATGAAATATTGTATCCAAATAATAAATTGAAAACAATTTTGGTTTTATCACACCATAGAAGCAAAATTCATGATCTTATGCAAAAATATAGGGCTCTGAATTCAACAGAGTTCCCATAGAAGATGACCTAAATATTTCCTTCCAGCAAGGCTATGGAGTCATGGCTAAATTCCTAAGAGTTTTGAATGGGAAAACACAATCTTCCACTGCATCCAACACGCAGGTAAATAAACTCAATAAAGTTTATTTAAAATTGAATACGTGTGCAATCTATTCAATATTAATTTACACCATAAAGAAATTACATGCCTATTTGTTTTAAACATTCAAGCAATGGTAATACTGCACATGAAATTGGAATGCAGCCTAGTGAGGGTGGAGTACAACCTACAGATGAAGATCATGGTGTGGATCCTGGTACTTTAGAGCATGTAGAGCGTGATAAACATGTTGAGCATGATCAGGCTAGAGAAGATCAGGAACATGATGTGGCCTCATCGGGTAAAGAGGACCACTCTAAAGTTCTTTTAAACATATTCAATTGCAATTGGTGTATTAATTAATATAACCTTTCGTGTTTCAACTTTAGAGCATGTAGAGCATGATTAACGTGTTGAGCATGATAAGGCTAGAGAATATTAGGAACATGATGTGGCCCCATTAGGTAAAGAGGACCACTCTCATGTTCTCTTATACATATTTAATTTCAATTGGTGTATTAATTAATGTAACCTTTCATGTTTCAACTACAGATCAAAATTTAGAGGGTGTTCAACATGTTGAGCATGAGTCTATAATAGAAGTTCAGGAACATGATGTGGACCCATCAGGTAAAGAGAACCAATCTAATATTCTTTTAATTAATGAAATACTTGTAACAATAATAATAAAACATATCGGTTTAACATTTCTTTGTTATTGCAGAAACCCCCCCTTGCAGCAGCGTCCACTTCATGAGCAAACGACTAGGTGTACATTAAGATCATGAGTAGAGGGCAAAACAACTAAAGGGGGGAAAGATGATTTAGAAAATGATACCCCACTTCATATTTTTTTAGCTTTAAAAAAGAAACAAAAAAAAAAGTGATTGTAATCATATCATGACAACCATATTTTTGATAATATGTAAAAACTAAAAGAATGAATATTATATGTTAATGAATGAATGTGAATATGTTAATTAATGAATGTTATATGTTAATGAATGAATGTTATATGTTATTAATGGATGAATGAATGTTATATTTTATTAATGAATGAATGTTATATGCTATTAATGAATGAATGAATGAATGTTATATGTCATTAATGGATGAATGAATGATTAATGTTATATGATTGGGTATGGGGAATTGAGAGTGATGTGAGGGGGGAGGGGCCAAATGACCTTCCACCGTCACGTGGTTGGCCCTGTTAAGTAGAGCATATTAAACTATTCTCAAAATAAAGAGAAGCTCAATAAGGTAATGCACTTTTCAATATAAGAAATGTATCGTTTGAAGCATCAAACCAATATGCAAAGATGAAAGAAAGTGCTAACTTTTCACTATGGTGGCAAAAAAATGATTCTTTATACCCTGAATCTATGCTCTGCATCATAATTTGAAGTTTTTTCCATTCCAATGTTCTAAGTTTAGTTTGTTTGTATGGCTTTGTATGAATACCACATTGTGTTGTGTGTGGATTTGGTTTCAAAGCTCTGTTTCTTCTGTTTTTAGTTGTGACATAACTCTAAAATTTGACTTTTGTGCATAACAGGTTAGTGGAAAAATTGACAACTTTGAAGGGTTTAGAGGCTCGATTGAGATAGATACACAGATATTTGGATCTTGTTGTTGATGGGAGGCTTCCACTTAACCATGAAATTTTTACCATCTGCAGGTATGCAAAAGTTTTCTACTTACATTCATTCTTGATCATAAATGTTGTAAATGATATTAATGCTTCAAACTTAAGATTCATTTCATTGTTATAATGATCAAAATGTTATACTTTGCTATACATTCAAGCATTCTCTTTCCCCCTACCCTTTGCTCTCTCCCCCCTCCTTTTAAGAATTTTCTTTGTCATAAAAGATTCACATTTCTGTCTCATTTACACAAATTTATCTAAAGCACTAGGAGTGAATAAAGATATGTAAAAGATGATGGATTATGTCTAAACAAAAACTTTCCATCTTATAGCTAATTAAATCCTTAATATTTGAATAGTTTAGAGCTCGAATAATGCTTGTATATGCATGTGTAGCAATAAGGGAGCCTATGTGAAGATTGAAATTTAAAACATCACTTTGGTATTTTTCCTTAGGCAGTGAAATGATATTTTGAGCAATACAAACCTACACACACATTGATATTTTTTGGCATTGCATTGAATTTTTTTTTTTCTCTTATACCTACCCTCGGCTAGACATGGAGGTATATAATATTGGTTTCTGGGTTTATTCTGTAAGTAGTTAATTTCATAGAGGAAGACTAAAATCTTCTTAATTTCCTATGTCAGGTGTGAAAGAATATGAATCACTTGTTGAAGGCACCATTTTGTATTCATCCAAAAATTGGTTTTTTCTTTTTTTTTATGTTTCTTGCATGTGTTTTTTTAGGCTCTAGAGATGTAGCTCGGCTCTTTCCTTTGCACTTTTCATCTATTTTGATGATTACATAGATTTTCCTCATAATTTTTCATGTAGATCTGTTTGTAACCTTATTTTCTACCAATCAATTTGCAAACCAGTCACATATTAAGGACCATTTCACTAACTTGTAGTCATCCATTACTTCATATGTTGGTTGTGTTTATGTGCCAATAAATCCTGATGATTGCGAGAACTTTAATCCTACAAGTGTACCCAATCTTTCTCAAGTAAAAGTCTTACCTTATTTTATAGTACTTTAAATGGTTAATTGAAGGTGCTTCTTTAGATCTGAGATAGTTGAACTCAAGATTAAAATATGGTATTAGATGGCTAGTATAATGATAAAACTGAGTTCCATTGAACACAAATTACGAACATAATTTATTGGACTATGAATAGTGTTACAATTATAATTATTTCTCCTTTACCTACCTCTGCATTAATGAAAAAGATAGTAGATATTGGAAGTTCATTACATATCTCATGTATGTGTTAGTATTATAATTTTGTTTAAGTTGTTCAAGAGCTTGATTAGGTCAAGAATATGTTCTACAAGCTTTGTTCTCTTGACACTACTTAGCATTTTTCCTACACATTTTCTCTTCAATCCAGACATTTCTTAACTCCTTCCCTTGTTAGCCCTTGGTTGTTCTCAAGTGTAATGATTTTTCTATGCATCTTGCAGTTTGTATGTACGATCAGTCATCTCTTATGAATCATGGATAACCTTTCATGGAATTGTTGTTGTAATTAGACAATTGCCATTGTGAGAATAATCATTTAATTTGTATGGAAGTAATTCTTTTTCATATTATTTGACTTGGTATTGTAAACTTGTCTTTGCAGGATTCTCTTGGGGGGAACAACAAAACTTTGATGATAGGTAGAGTTGTACAACACCATAAATCATTTGGCATTATCAATATATTGCTTATAGAATACTCTGTGCAAGTAAAATGGAATGTGCAATGACAATTGGTCTTGAATTCAAATATAATATAAGTACATTATACACAAGAAGATGGTATCTATTCTATGATTTAAAGAACCCCAAAATAAGAAAATTAATATGTTCCATTTGTTTACTTTCTCTTAGACACTTGTTTAATCGTTGAGACCCTCAGAATGTCTTGTTGATAACCAGCAGTGTTCAAAACTCCTGAAGAAGTCAGATCGGTGTGACATTGGATCTGTCTTGCCGACGGAAGTCATCAGCAAGAGATGGACTATTGTAGTGAGTTTTCTATCCTGTTTCGATGATTGATCTCTCACCAATGGGTTGGCTTTGGTGGTCATTGCCAAGAGTCTCCATGATGGTACATTTCAATGAATATTTAAAAAAAAAAAATTGCATTGTTTCGTCGCAATTTCGACGAAACCCACCGACAAATCACTGAAAAGGTTTGATGAAGTTGATATAGCTGTGATGAAGGCTTCATCGTAACTCCTTTCCCATTTCATTGCAATTTTGACGAAGGCCACCAACCAATCACAGAAAAGGTCCGACGAAGTTGCTTAGCTGCGACAAAGGCTTCATCGTAACTCCTTTCCCATTCCGTCGCAATTTCAACAAAGGCCACCGATGAATCACATAAAAGGTCTGATGAAGTTGCTTAGCTGTGATGAAGACTTCGTCATAACTCCTTGCCCATTTTGTCGAAATGGCGACGAACTTATGTTGTTTCGAGCTTCGGAAGAGCCATTGCAATTGCATTTCTATTGTAATTCATTGGTGGATACATGAAGTATTCATCGATATTCTGACGAACATTCGAGTCATTTTATGATGTTGATGACCGAAGAATCTATGCCATTATTTTGACATTTAATTCATCGTCAAAATTTTGACAAAAAAATAGCGACAAATTTTTTTTGTCAATTCGTCGATTTTCTGACAAATTTTTGGTCGAACGACCAACGAACATTCATCGGAAAATGGAGTTAAATTCAGTAGTGAAGGTTGCAGATTATTGAATCATGTCTTTCACTCTTTCATCTTATACAATAATTAATGGTTATCTATCATATTATGCATGTTGGTGAGCAATATTTTCTAAGGATTAAAAGTTTTAGTAGAATAATCAAAGTGTATCATACTCTAATGAGCCTTAGTGGGTGCTTCTCACAAAAATATTTGAATGTTATCCTCTTTTCCTCTAGGCCTTAAGCATTTCATTCTCTTTTCAACAATGAAGATTTTGTGGCACTCTATGCTTGTTTCTTAGGAGTTTTGTGCTTCTAGTTATTTGAATGGGATTTGATATTTTGTAAAAGCTTTTGTGTGTCACCTTAGATTCTATATTTTCTTATGTTCTTTTTCTTCTTCCCCTTTTCCCCCCAAACCAGGAATGAAGAGATGGATTCTAAAATCCTAGAGGTAATCTAGTGGATCACAATTCATCCCCCATCCACTAAACTTCCCATAATGCTCTTTCTTGAAGCATACATTTTAAGGATCAATAGTTCTTTCTTTGGCATGCATGGTGGGACTGTTTTAATTGCTAATCACAAGTAGGTGTATGAGCTAGAGGCCAATTACAAGGTCACAAATAGCCTAGAATCTAGACTTATTGCTACCTCCCCTAGTGATTGTAGCCTGTTCTAGAGCTACTCGACCTATTGTGCAACAAGCTCAACCACAACTTCTTATGGCTGCTCAGGTACCTAGAAACTTTGTAGCTAGAATAGAAATAGCCTGCTTATTCCTCCTATTCCTCTTGCGATATGGGATATTCCAATTCCTGTGAATGCTCTCAAAGTGCTCCCTAAGTTTATTGGGGAAGATTTCAAAACACCGACAAATCATTGACGTATGCACTATTCACAATATCATAGAGCAAAACATGATGCTTAGGTTATTTACAACATTCATCAATGGCAAGGCTCAAGATTGGTACAAATCTCTATATCCTAACTATCAGTACTTGGGATCAGCTCAAAAACTAATTTTTGGAGCATTTTTTTGAAAAGGGAGATCACTCAACTTCACTAAAACAATTGATAACAATAAAAAGATCACCACAAGTGGCCATCATGGATCTTAATGCCACGTTTCATAAAATTTGGCAAAGAATCCAGTATCTACTCGACCACCCACAAATATGGCATTTTTTTTCTATTTGAAGGCTTTCAACTCTCACATAGCAGTCATGATCCAGTTGCTTAGGGGCAACACTTCCAAATGCATATGATCTGGTGGTGAGAGCTAAAAACAACTTAATTGATGTTGGAAAGCTCTCACCTAGAACACCTATGCCAATTTTCTTGGAAATATTAGCTAGTCCCAAGAAGTCTACTACACCTTTTCCTTCTATGTATGTGTACCCTAATGTGCAAGCAAGCACCTCTGCTTCCTCTTCATTATCTATGGAGGTAGGCAACATGAAGAACCTATTATGAACCTCCTCCAATGAGAAAATATAAAGTGTCAAAAAGAAACACCTTTGAGACCCCCCTTTCAGGGTTATTAAGGAGAGATGCCACCTTTTCAACACAATCAGTATTAGGCAGGTGCTAGAGTAAATAACCAACCGCAATATTTGAGCCAAATTATTATGGTCCCCACTCTGCTATAAATCATATCATATAATCCCAATAGAGACCTAATTGTTGTTAGAATTGGCTATGGAGATTGCATACCAAGATCTTGAGGCCAAATGGAAAGCACAAAGAGAGAAGATGAATATGACAAGAATAAACTATATTATTATCAATTATGATTCAATGTTATGATGTTTGTATAATGTATGAAAGACCCCTTGGTTATATAGCCAAGGTGAGATACAAGACTAGACAAGATTATGATAAGTGTCTTAATCATATGATAGTAGAAAAATTATCACAACTACCTAGGTCACATGTGTTACGATTCAAAAGCTAAGATAACAACTAATGACAACTAACACCTTCTAGAAAGATTCCTAGGACCTAAGTAAACTTAACATGTAAATAAATCCCTAGTAATGAATTAACTAGGTACAAGACTTTATTTACACTTGTAGTAATGGAAAAAGTAGACTTTTTGTTGCTTGATCTGATAATTGACATCAAAACTGAACAAATGGTGTCTTGGACTAGTGTTGTAATGTATTTTAAATATTCACATTGTTCTAGGACCTTTATTTAACTAAAAAATGCTTTAATTGGTCCTTTGCAAGGGTTTTGTGAAGTGTTGTAACACACTTTCACACTTTTCTAGGACTTATTTGCTTAATTAAACCGTATGGGCCCCTTTCTAAATAAAATAAGCATAATTTGTACCTTTTTTAAGTGTTGTAAAGTATTTTAAAGCAATTTCACATTTATCTGGTAGTCTTAATTCATTGTGGTTAAGTGGAGTTATTAACCCCCTTTTTAGGCCTTAATTTTGACACCTCCCAAGGATTTCTCCTGGCAATCATAAATCAAATATCAAATTATTTCATTGGGTGAAATTTGGTCCTAGTAAGTTGAGCCAAGACCCATTCACCTTTGGTGGCGAATGGGTCCTCCCTCAACAAGACCCCCCTTTTTTCAGTTGATCTAGATTGGGTTTTTGGCCTTCTTTCAACTCCCTGAAGCTCGGTCCTCAAAACTTAGCCTTAATTCTTTGAATTTCAAGGTTAATCTCCTAATTTAGTATAAATAATGGGTTAATTCACATTGTTTCTCCTACTAATTCATTTTAAGCATTGGAGCATTCAAGTTTGAGTCTACAAGAGAACTACAAGAGCATTCATAAGGAATTTCAAGGAAAATTTCAAGAGTTTATTATAGCAATTCAAGATCTTATCATCATATCAAGGGTTTGATGCATTCATTCATGTTGTTGAGTTAAAGAAGTGGATGTAGCATTGAAGATATACTTGCAACCATTATTTAAATCATATCCAAGCATCCAAGATCTACATTCTTCATGGCCACTACATGATAGATTGCGGACTTGTTTCACAAGACATCATCCAAGGTATCTACATTGCATCATTTCATGTTTCATGCTTCAATTCCTTTATTTCATCATTTGGTTTAAATACCTACAAGGGCTTTGACCAAGGAAAACTCCTATCCCCTAACAAACAACATTTTTCTCCTCTTGCATGTGTTATTATAGGTTTTAGGTTGAAGAGCAAGATTTGGAGCAAAATTGTAAAAGTTGTCAAGTTGCAAAAGTTGTCATTCAAAGTGCAAGATCACAGAAAGAGCTCTACAAAATTGTATACAGGTTTTCAGAACTTGACAATAGGGATTTCAAGAGTACTGACATCAAGGAACAAGATCCTAAAGTCATTTTTTTGAAACCCTAAAAGGACACATTCACCCCTACTAGAAAATGAGTCCTTACTAGGGTTGAAGTAGTGAAAATATGGAACCTAGAGTTGCATATTAAGAGGAACAAAACCAATAAGGAACTTTTTGGAAGCCCTAATAGGGACCCATTCACAACTAAAGGAGAATGAGTCCTTAGTGGTCCTGTTGGATCTCAAAAATGCAGGTTACAAATATTAAGAGGATTCCAAGCTCTATGATCAGACTTGCAACATTCTTGAACCAATGAATGGAGTTAACTTATATGGTTGATGACTCCCTGCACTTCAAGCTCTGCTAGACCTAGGTGGGTAGACCTTTATAATGGATCAGATTAGAGGAATTTTTGATTTGGTTGAATTGATGGATCTATCTACAATGGAAAATAGTGTGGGATAGATGAAGGCTTACTAACTACTCCTATTGAAATTTGAAATTTGAATGTATGAATAATATTTTATAAGATTCTAAATGGAATGGGATGACCAGTGCCTACTTTTTTTTGGTTGATGGAGTCCCAAGGTGAATGATATGTGACCTACTTATTGGCTACAATTCTAATTGTTTGACACTTATGTTTATTTATACCTTGTATAAACATGCAAGGATGTAACTATCAGACTCTTCCTATCGATCCAAATGATTCTTACCATGTTACTATGATTAATTAATAGGAAATTTTAATCATTCCTTGAAGCAACCAGTTAACTGAATCACACAAAAGTAGCAAACGTGCCCTAACAAATCAAATACTTCTAATTTGAATAACAAGATAGAACCAAACTAGAGACAGTGTGATAATTTTATCGATTATAGGGCTCTTCTTATCAATCCAAATAACACTTCCAAATTACTATGATTAACTAGAAGGATTTTAATTCCTTTAAAGAAACCAATTAATCCTACCACAAAAGAACAACAAATGTGCCTTAATAAATTGAATATATCCTTGATACACAAATTTAAATAATAAGGAAATATTAAGTTGGAGACAACCAAATAATCATATATTTTCAACAAACAATTGACACCAGATTCTAGCCACCAAATTAAAACTTCTTCTCCATTTGTATTATTTCAAAAGATTTTGCAATACACAACATAATGTTTTTCTTCAACAACTGATTAACCTATCCACCTACCTAATGAGTTCCTAGCCTACTGCTTATATTTTATGATTTTATTTCATCTTACATATTGCAAACACGAAAAATTGTCCCAAGATTGCAATTTCTAGATTCTCCATCATTTCCCCTTTTGTCTTTGATAATTAAACTAACTTATCTATCTTAATATATTAATCTATTATTATACGTTGAGAGATTTCATTTTCGAGGCGTATTTTTTTCTTTCTTTTTTTTAATTTAAAAAATACACTTTGAAAATGAAATCTCTTGGTGTATAATATATAGATTAATATATTAAGATAGATAAGCTAGTAGCAGCCACAGCGTGCATAATAGATTGAATAACTTAATAAATTTAGGGTTATGGTTAGAGTTAGAATTTAGCATTAGGGTTTATATCATGGTTAGGGTTAGCATTAGGGTTAAGGTTTGGTTTAGATTTATTATTATGATTAGGGTTAGGATTTAGTGTTAAGGTTGGGTTTATGGTCATAGTTAGTGTGAGAATTATGTTTGGGTTAGGGGTAGAATTATGGTTAGGGTTAGGGTTTGGATTATAATTATAATAGGTTTCAGGTTAGGAATAAGGCTTTGGTTAGTGTTAAGGGTATGGTTGGAATTACTATTAAGGTTTGGATTGGAATTATAATTAGGGGTAGGGTAAGGATTTATATTTGGTTAGGGCTATGGTTTGGGTTAGGGTTAGGGTCAAGGTTAGGATTAAGGTTAAGATTATAATTAGGGTTAGGATTTGGTTTATGATTATGAGTAAGGTGAGGGTTAGGTTTTAGACTTATGATTAGGGTTATAGTTAGCATTAGGGTTTAGTGTTATACATTGAATAAATTAATACAATTAGGGTTATGATTAGGGTTAAAATTTAGGGTTACGATTTATATCACAATTAGGGTTAGTATTAAGGTTAAAGTTTATATCATGGTTAGGGTTAGCATTAGATTTAGGGTTAACCATTTAGGATTAGGGTTTAACATTTAGGTTTATGATTATGGTTGGGGTTAGAGTTTAGGCTTATAGTTAGGGTTATAGTTGCAGTTAGGGTTTAGTGTTAAGGTAAGTATTAGCATTAGGTTTACGGTTAGGGTTAGAATTTTTTTCTATGGTTAGGATTATGTTTAGGATTTACATTAATGTTCAAGTTAGGGTAAGAATTATGGTTAGGGTGAGAAAATGGGTAGGATTGGGATTATTATTATGATTATGATAGAATAATAGAATAATAGTTATGGTAGGTTTAAGTTCAAGATTAGGATTAGGGTTAGGGTAACAATTATAGTTAGGGATATCTAATTCTAACACTAACCCTAATCCTAATCATATCTATAACCCTAACCCTAAGCCTAATTATAATCATAATCCTAACATAAACACCAACCCCAACCCTAATCCTAATTCTATCTCTAACCCTAACCCTAACCCTAACACTAATTGCAACACTAATCCTAATTCTATTTCTAACCCTAATTGTAACCCTAATTCTAATTTTGTCTTTAACCCTAACCCTAACCCTAATCCTTACACTATTTGTAAGACTAAACCTAAGCCTAACCCTAATCTGAACACAAACCACAACCCTAATCCTAATTCTATTTCTATCACTAACATGAACCCAAACCCTAATCCTAACCCTAACCCTAAGCCTAATCATAATCATAATCCTAACATAAACACCAACCCCAACCCTAATCCTAATTCTATCTTTAACCCTAACCTTAACCCTAACCCTAACCCTAACCCTAACACTAATCCTAACACTAATCCTAATTCTATTTCTAACCCTAATTAAAACCCTAATTTTAATTTTATATTTAACCCTAACCCTAACCATAATCCTTACACTATCCCCAATCCTAATCCTAACCCTAACCCTATCCCTAATATGAACACAAACCACAACCCTAATCCTAATTCTATTTTTATCGCTAACCTAATCCTAAACCCTAATCCTAACCCTATTTCTAACCCTAACCCTAACCTTAATACTAACCCTAATCCTAATTCTATCTCTAACCATAACCCTAATATTAATCCTAACCCTAACCCTAATTAGTAGTAAGATTAGGGTTAGGGTTAGGATTAAGGTTAGGGTTAGGATTATGATCAAACTTAGAATTAGAATTTGGGTTAGGGTTATCATCCCAATTAAGGTCAGGGTTAGGATTATGATTAGGATTAGTGTTATCATTATGAATAGGGTTAGGTTTAGGATTATGTTATGAGTGATAGGGTTAGGGTTGGGGTTAGCATATATAAAAAGGGTTACCTAATCCTAATTTTATAAAAACACTAACACTAACCCTAATCCTAACACTAACTACAACACTAATCCTAATTCTATTTCTAACCCTAATTGTAACCCTAATCCTAAATTTATCTTTAACCATAACCCTAACCCTAATTCTTACACTATCTCTAACCTTAACCCTAATCATAAACAAACCTAACACTAATATAATTTTATTTCTATCTCTATCACAAACCCTAACCCTATATCTAACATTAACCCTAACTCTAATCCTAATTCTATCTCTAATATTAACCCTAATCTTGACCCTATCTCTAACCCTAACACTAATCCTAATTCTATCCCTAACCCTAATCTTGACCTTATCTCTAACCATAACCCTAACCCTGATCCTAATGCTAACCCAACCTTAATCCTCATTATATCTCTAACCATAACCCTAATCTTGATCCTAACCCTAACCCTAATTAATTTAATGTTGGCTCCACCATAACCCTAACCCTAACCTTAACCCTAATTAAACCATATTAAATCTATTTGAACCCTAACCCTAATTATGCTATAACCCTAACTCTAATTGAACTTTAGCCCTAACTTTGAAAGACATTTCTCTACTCACACAAACCTCAATCCTAATCCTAATTCCATCTCTAACCCTAACCTTAAATGTAATCCTGGCCCTATCTCTTTAACCTAACCCCAACTAATCCTAACCCTAACCTTAATTCTATCTCTAATTGTAACCTAACCTGAATCTTCACTCTACCTCTAACCAAAACCCTAACCCTAAACCTAATCATAAAAAAACCTCAACCCTAACCCTAATCCTAACATAAACCCTAACACTAATCCTAATTTTATTTTTATCTCTAACACTAACCCTAACCCTAATCCTAACCCTATCTCTAACCCTATTTGTAATGTTAACCCAAACCCTAATCCTAATTTGATCTTTATGCCTAACCCTAACCCTAATATTAGCACTAACCCGAACCCTAATCCTAATTCTATTTCTAACCCTAATCCTAATTATGTCTCTAACCCTAACACTAACCCTAATCCTAACCCTATCTCTAACCCTAAGCCTACGCCTAATCACAATCATAATCCTAACATAAATCCCAACCCCAATCCTAATCCTAATTCTATCTCTAACCCTAGCCCTAACCCTAACCCTAACACTAATTGCAATGTACTAATCCTAATTCTATTTGTAACTCTAATTGTAACCATAATTCTAATTTTATCTTTAACCCCAACCCTAGCCCTAGCCCTAATCCTTACACTATCTCTATTCTTAACCTCAATCCTAATTCTATCTTTAACCCTAACCCTAACCCTAATTCTTACACTATCTCTAACCCTAACCCTAATCCTAACACAAACTCTAACAACAATCATAATTTTATTTCTATCTCTAACACAAACCATAACCCTAATCCTAACCCTATCTCTAACCCTAACCCTAATCCTAACACAAACCCTAACACTAATCCTAATTTTATTTCTATCTTTAACACAAACTCTAACCCTAATCTTAATTCTATTTCTATCTCTAACCTAAACCCGAACCCTAATCCTAACCCTAAGCTGAATACTAACCCTAATCTTCATTTTATCTATAACTTTAACCCTAAGCCTAATCATATCTCTAACCCTAACCCTAACCCTTACCCAAAACCCAACCCTAACCCTAATCTTGACCCTATCTCTAACCATAATCCTAACACTAATCCTAATGCTAATCCAATTGCAATCCTTATTATATCACTAACCATAACCCTAACCCAAATCCTAACCCTAACTGTAATTAATATAATGTTGGCTCCATCATAACCCCAACCCTAACCTTAACCCTAATTGAACCATCTTAAGTCTATGTGAACCCTAACCCTAATTGTGTCATAACTCTAACTCTAATTGAACTCTAGCCCTAAATTTGAACAACATTGCTTGCCTCACCCTGGGTGAGAGGAGATTGCTTTCTATCCATTTCTTTTCTATTCAAATTTTCTTATTTTCTTTCTCGTTGTTATTTTTATGGTCTTATTGTATCCTTCACTTCAATTGAAGTGGAAGTTAATTTATTGTGAACCAAATTTGATGTTTGTGGTGGCATTTTGAATGAGATAATCAATAGCATACACTAAAAGAGCTCAAATTATAAAACATGTAAGATGCATATTCATTCTAGATGTGATAGGGAAAATTTCAGTGCTAGAAAATGAACAACAAACAAAGGAAATCAAATAACACTAAAAACACTCTACACCTCAAGATTAGCCTAGTTGGATTCAATGCAAAATAAAGACAACAAAATGAAACCTTTTACCTTGTCTTGAATTGATCCTTTGGTTGGCCCTTCGATCTTTGGCTTTGTATGCTCCTTGAATGGCAAGAGATGCAAGCTAAAAGATGGATGGAAAATGGATGA
>VDFB02094004.1:0-32215 GCA_007258455.2 Sequoia sempervirens
TGAAGGTGAACTAGTTAGTTCTTTAAACGATCTTGATGACCTAAGGGATAAGTATGTTGATCTTAAAAAGGAAAATTGCATCTAAAAAAGTGAGCTCAAAAGTAGGCTAATAAGCTAACCAAAGATCTTGAGGAATGCAATCAGATGGTAGTGAATCTAAAACTTCAAGTGGAGGAAGCTAAAACAATGAAAGAAGTGATGAAATCCAAATTAGAATATGAATTTATGGACAAATGGATGAAGCTTGAGGCAAAAGTAGTTTCCCTAAGAAAAGACTTGGGGAAATCCAAGGAGTAGGTTGAAAAAGGGTTAAGGCTGAAAAGGGGCTCAAAGATCCTTGATGGATTATTAAGCTCACAAAAGCTAGCAAACAAAGAGAAATCAGGTTTAGGGTTGGAGAAAGGAAAGAGTTCCTTTATCAATGAGTCTGCAAAACTCTTTGAGAGATTTAGAGTAGAAGAAAAGTCAGGTTCAGTTGGTGAGAAATCATGCAAGGAGGATGTTTTTGGAGAAAAGGAAAAACCTACGAAGGTGAAGAAGCTTGCTGAAGAAGAGAAGTCGACTATAGATAGAAAGCACAACCAATTAGTTCCTAATCATCAGAAGAAGATGAAAAATATAAGGAGGACTGATGTTGATGGATTCAAAAGGGTAAGAGACATAAGGAAGCAAATACAAAGAATACCCCCTCGTCTTGCACAAGGAAATGCTATGATTAGGTATTCCTCACACTTTTATAGATACTGTTATACATGTAATCAGTTTGGTCATAGGGCTAGAGAATGTAGAGTCATTCTTAAGAGGAGTGCAAGTTTTGTAAGAAAAAATTCATTTGATCCTTTAGTTGATATGAATATAATGTGTTACAACTATGACAACTTTGGTCATATAGCTAAAAATTGTCGAACTAAGTTTGTAAGACCAAATTCTCAGTTTGAAAAGAAGAAAAACACATTTCCTAAAATGAAAAAGTAACCCAAGGTTTCTGAAAAGGAGAAAGAGAAGGTTGTAAAGAAACCTAAGAAGATGTGGAAAGTTTGTAAGACCAAATGCTTAGTTTGTAAAGTTTTATTTTTTTACAAAAATTCAAATCCATATTGAAGATAATGTTCAAATCACCAACTATACATATCTAATTAAAAGTAGTCTTTACTTGTCACTTTCCAACTTGGAGTGATTAGGTTATGTGTTCTAAGAAACTATTTTTTTAGCAATATTGTTGATATGTAAATATTTATTTACATCATTTCTATTATACATACAAAGATACTACATCTTTTGTTGAAACATTTACAACTTTGAAATTTGCATCTTTCATATACAATAATGTATATTTAAAGTTGAACATGTTTAGAGGAAAGATACCCTATAATCTAAGTTGTAGATATTTGGAAGGTAACTTTAAAATTTATGAGATTGCAAAATATATAAACATTGCCACACATTTGACAAAAGTTACAATAACTCAAATTGACAAGGTTTTAAGTTCATACCGATCTTTGGATAAAATATCACTGAACAAAGTTAAAGCTTTGACACATTAAAAAAATATAATTTAGAAACAATGTGTTGCCTATTAAAAGTAAAACAATGGTAGTTATAACTATAAAAAAAATAACAAAATAATTATAAATTGACTCCAAACTTATAGATGCAAATAATTAGTATGTTCAAAATAATATCAAAGTTGATAACTTGACCTTCTAGTATATTTTATAAAGACGTGGAGAGAAAAATAACCTTCTAGTATATTTTATAAAGATATTGAGAGAAAAATAATATAAGAAAATAACAAAAAAAAATTTGATATGAATGTTAATCATTAAAAAGATTTGGTAGATCACAAAAACATAACTTAAGTTATATGAAGTTCAAAAAGAAAATTAATAAAAAAATATGTTTTTATAGGCAACTCATCTATTAAACTTATTTAAATTGATATTTGTAGTTGCATTTGATTGAATTATATCAATATTATTTATTTTTCTTAACCTGTATATTCTATTGTGTCTAAATGAGAAGCTTTATAATGCACTTGTTATGGTCATAAACATTCAAATATTGAATGGATGAGTACTTTTTAACTTGAAGACAATGTATTCCTTTCAATATTTGTAACAAATTAGTTATCCTTTGTTGTAAGATGATTGATACTTAATATTCTTTTATAACTTGTTATATAAATGATATTTTAAACTTTACATTTGTCACAATTAATGTGAAACATTTATATATTTTCACTTAAATGAGTATTATTTTCCACCTCATATTAATGTTGAATATATTTTTATCTCATACTAATGATGAATAATTTTGCACTTCATATTATTGATGAATCATAAAATATCATTTAAAACATTAATATGAAACAAAACACATAACTAAATTAAAAAATAACACATTTCATTTAAAATTTATACATAATTAAGAAATATAATTTATAGTTGGTATGAATTTTCCACTCTCGATCAATTCAAGTAGTGCATGTTTCTGGTTTTAACCATGTATATATTTTTGCTGGACGTTTCAGATTACATTCAATGATTCATCATCAATTCAAGTAGTGCATGTTTCTGGTTTTAATCGGGTATATATTTTTTCTCAACGTTTCAAATCACATTCAATGATCCATCATCAGAAGAAGAGAATGTAATCTTAAACATTGAACAAAAATACATACACAATTTAAAACAGAAGCCTGCACTACTTAAATATAATTTATATCATATCATAAAATATTAATTTTTCAAGTAAAATTCATCTTCCTTCGATTTGAAAAATATATTTTTGTATCCTGCCTTTCAAAACAAAACATTAATTAATTCACTGTAATGAGTATTTGCCTCTCGCATGACAAATCACAATTGAATAATATGTAACATAAACTATACTTTTAATAAATTTTAATTGTTTTTTCAAATGATAAGCCCCACACATTGTGAGATGGTATAACAGCCATTGGACCAGCACAACCATCGGTTTCTCTGCCCTATAAATGCCCACGGCTATCGAGCTTCACCCAATCTTGAGCTCCACGCCTGTCAGGAGTGAACCGTTATATTATAAATATTACAATCTCCATGTGGGAAAATACTTAGCAAATTGTCCTCGACAGATGCCCGCATTATCCAGTACAGGTAAATAATACAAATGAGATTTTCAATTAATAAGCAGGCAGCCGGGCTGGTTTCCGGGCCAAAAGGAAACCAAATAGGGTACCGTCCTGAACAAAACTCAATTTCTTAAGTGTTAACAGCATTAGTTCAAGCGCTAACAATCATTCAATCGCATGTAAGTCAGTTCTAAGTATCCTATGATTAGCATCGCTTTCATATCAGTTACTCTGAAATTTGTACCTTGAAATTTCTCACTGCCCGAGAGCTTTTTAAATTAGACGTGTTCCATATCTGGATGCGTACAAGCTCAGATAGTCCTCGGGATTTTCTTCCGCTGCTACTTCCAAGAAGGTGCATGGTTCTATAACACTGGATTTGACCTGCAAACAAACTACTTTACTGTTAGTTATGAGTTATCTCTTGTTAAAGAATATGCTATCTATTGGTCAAGATTTCTGGATCAACTGTGTTTAAGATTTTTACATCAATATTTTGGATCATATTCTAGCTGGATTAACTCTGTGCAATATTTTTACATCAATATTTCGGATCATACTCTAGAGTATAAAAATCTTGCACACGGTTGATCCAGCTAGAGTATGATCCAAAATATTGAAGTAAAAATCGTGCACACAGTTGATCCAGAAATCTTGATTAATAACTATTATGGACTGTGGAAACAAAATGTTAGGAAAGAATATGAGGTTTATCATGAAATTTCATGATAGTGCATTCTTCAAATTATTTATTTTCCGTGCACATTAAATTTAAAATTCATAATTCAAATTTAATTTCTTGATGATATTTTTACTAAGTCATTTTGAACTACATTTCTATGCATTCGTGTGCTACATTGTTGTTTTTAAAGAAAATATGTATTCATTTTGAAATCACTAAAGAGTTATTGTGAGAGTGTTATCCTAGAGCACTCATGATATATTAATAATAGCATTATTCTACTCATATTAGCTTACATCATTTTAGACATGTGTGTTGTCTTCAATCCGATTAAAGTCATTCAATTGATTTTCCTATGAGCTTGACTATAAGAAAATAAATCCTTGCTTAAAAAGTTCCCAAACAATGTTTATGAACACCATCCCACTCAAACATGGGTACAATGAACTGAACCACATTAGTCATTAATTGCAATTTTCTATCAATTGAATTTCTACCTAGACCCAAGTTCACTTTTACTTGTTAGATCAATCATGTGAAAATGGAGATTAAGATGAAAAAACAAATTCATATAAATCTTTTAGATAAATCAACCTTTTTAATAAGTTTGACCAAATCAAATTTAACCAAACAAATATTTTTTCAATTTAACCAAACAAACATTTTCCCCAACAATAGGTTTAGCCAAAATCCTAAAGTAATAAAAATACCAAAAATGGTGAAAATTATATTTTTGTCTCCACTTTTGTTCCCTCATAGGGGAAGACCCAAAGACGCTGTGGCTAACTCTACAAGAACCGTAAAATACAAACCCAGGCCCGACCCTAAAAATTATGGGTTTTTTTCGCACTTGAGTTAAGATCTTATAACTAAGGTTTTGGCTTTTGGGCAATTCGGTAGAGTGCGGTAGCATCCGATATGTGCGCGTATGTCAAAAAGACCCCTTTTAGAGGTGCCGCCCGGTTATCATCACCTAATGTCCCAATACCCCCTACATATAACCACCAATAAAAAATTAAAAAAACACCTAATTATGTCACTTTTAATATATAATTAAAACTCTTTTATCATTCAAATCCGCTCTAAAGTGAATGGGTCTAATTCATCACTTTGCTACCCTCTTACAACTCCTCAATTTCACCTACGCAAATCTACTCACATATTAATCTCCTTTACCTAAGGACCGGGATTAATCAATATGACCCTAAATTTATCTCATTTAAAGTCCCATTGATCTATATGATTAATTGCTTTGGTGCATCCCATCATAACCATTCGCTTTGCCGCGCGCTGTCTGGAAGGTTCCCGACGATGGAGAAGGCTGCGGATGGCGACGGCTCCCCACAGCTCCTCCACGTGCGCACGGCTCCAGGTAGCATCTAACATCGTCTACCTTGTGAATATGCAAACAATGGTACTGGTTAATCATTTTCTTCTGCATCTTTCATGACCCGTGAAGGGTTTATTCGAGTGTTAAGACCCGTGAAGGGTTTGTTCGACGTTTGATAAATTATTACTGCTTGTCTATGAAGTAAATCATGCATCTTACAACGTGGTAAATTCGACTGTATCATGATTTTGTCTGCAGAAATGATAACGAATTTCGTGGGTTTGTGAAAACCCTTGCTTTGTTTTTCCAAATGCGGGTTCTATTGTGCTTAAATTATTAAATACGACCTGGTAAAGTCGATTGTCTCATGATTTTGTCTCCAAAAATGATCAGGAATTTCGTGGGTTTGAACACATGTCTATAAAAAACCCATGTCACTTTGGGCATAAATCGACAAACCCATTAAAAATAAATATGTTTTTGTGAAAACCCTTGCTTTGTTTTTCCAAATGCGGGTTTTATTGTGCTTAAATTATTAAATACGACCTAGTAAAGTCGATTGTCTCATGATTTTGTCTCCAGAAATGATCAGGAATTTCGTGGGTTTGAACACATGTCTATAAAAAACCCATGTCACTTTGGGCATAAATCGACAAACCCATTAAAAATAAATATGTTTTTGTCAAAACCCTTGCATGGTTTTTTCCAAATTCGTGTGCTTAATGAATTAATCTCATGAAACCCTTGTTTGGAATATTCTGCATCTATCTCAAAAACGAATTCGTGAAAACCCTTGCTTGGCTTTTTCCAAATTCGTTTGCTTAAGGAATTGATCTCATGAAACCCTTGCCTGGAATATTCTGCGTCTATCTGAAAATGCACTTCTATATTCCTGCGACTGACAAATTATTACTATGAAACCCTTGGTTAATTTATTTTGCACCTTTCTGAAAAACCCAATACATACATACATACATATATGTATGGTATGTATGTGCACATACATACTTACATATATGCATGTATGTATGTGTACATACATACCATCTATAGATGTATGGTCTGTATGTATGTACACATACAGACATACATATACACATACATACCATAAATATATATATGGTCTGTATGTATGTATACATACAGACCATAGATATATACGTACATGTATATACATACATACATATATACATACATGTATGTATATATGTATGTGTGTATGTGTACATACATACATGTACATACATGTGTATACACATACAAACATACATATGTACATATATAGATATACACATACAGACATACATATGTACATACATGTATGCATGTACACATACACACATACATAGACATATCAGATGTATATATGCATGTCTCAGATGTGTACATACATACATACATACATGCATAGCATAGATTTATAATACATACATGTATGCATTGTATGTATGTATGTATGTACACATATGTATTATTACATATTTACATACATGTATGTATGTACACATACACACATACATATATACATACATACCTGTATATACACATACAGACATACATATATACACTTACAGACATACATATGTACATACATGTATGTATGTACACATACAGACATACATATACAGACATACATACATACATACCATACTTTCCATTGCACATACAGCAGGCCTCAGGTAACATCTAACATCTTTCTTCTTTGAATATGCAAACAATGGTACTGGTTAATCATTTTCTTCTGCATCTTTCATATTACAAAAATGTATGTATGTATGTATGTGCACATACATACATACATGTATATATGTATGTATGTATCGAAAGCAACGACAAGCATCCTCTGCACATTCCTCTAATATCCCAAGTATTAGGTAGGTACTTATAGTTATTTTCATTCATGCAGTGTTTTCTTACTTTATACATTCTACCATTTGTAAAGAAATTTCTACTTTCCATTGCACATACAGTAGGCTAGCATACATATATTTGTCATTTTACATTCTGTGTCTCTTGTTCATTCAACAAATCGATGTACATGTGTGTATCCTTTGCCTATCCTTTCAAAATGCAAACAATGGTACTGGTTATTCATTTTCTTCTGCATTTTCACGACCCATTAAGGGTTTATTCGATGATGTCAAAATTATTACTGCTTGTTTATGAAATAAATCATTCCTCTTACACTCCTTTTCGCCATGTGTTGTATATATGTATGCATGTATCTATTTGTGTATGCACATACATACATACATACATACATACATACACATACATATATGTATGTATGTATGTATGTGCATACATACATGCATACATACATGCATATATATATGTATATATGTACATATGTATGTATGTATGTATGTGCATACATACATACACACATACATGTATGTATGTATGTATGCATGTACATACATACATACATACATATGTACATATATACATATATATATGCATGTATGTATGCATGTATGTATGCACATACATACATACATACATATATGTATGTGTGTATGTATGTATGTGCATATATACATGTATGTATGTCCATATATGTATGTATGTATGTATGTATGCATGCACATACATACATATATAGATACATATATATATGTGTGTGTGTATGTATGTATGTATGTATGTATGTATGTGCAGCTACAAAGACAGCGCGCGGCAAAGAGAATGGTTATGATGGGATACCCACAAAAAAACATTAGTCATATGCGTCAATCGGACCCCAAATAAAGATTAATTGGGGTGTAATGTGTTTGGTGTCTGGTGCTTTAGTAAGGAGATTAATATGTAGGAGTGATTTGTAATGGGTGCGAAATTGATTGTAGAAGGTGCTAACGTGAATTAGACCCATTCACTTTTGAGCGGATTTGAATGATAAAAGAGTTTTAATTAGATGTTAAAAGTGACACATTTAGGTGTTTTTTCTGCTTTGCAATGTATATTACTGATATATGATTGTATGACTCTATGCATGCATGCAAAGCTGCAAAAAATCACAGATATATAAGGCTTCCCAAATGAACATCCAATCCAAATATAGTGCAGAATTCAGTCATATCATCTCTAAAAACCTACGTAACTGGCAGCTACAAATTCAAATGCTATAACAAATTCATATTTGAAACACAACAATCAAATTGAATGCATTCAATTGTCAGATTCAAATTTCTAAATAAGAGGAATAGCAGCCAGTGGCATTCACAATTTTTCTCCTCTACTACTATATTCACAATTGAACTTGATTAATTATGTGTTGTTGTACATGCATTATTTCAAAGGTCATATGATGTTTGTATGTTACTAGCCTCGGTTGTGACTACCCGTGGTTGTAAATCTTTTCTTGCAGGCATGGGAGAACAAGGAGAGGTGGTGTAACGATGTTCATGGTGGGCAGTTTGGTAATTGTGTTTATCAACACACCAAATAATTAAGGATTTTTTGTTCAATTTGTTCTAAGTTTCAATTATTGTTCTATATTTTTTACTAACTAGTATATCTTTTATTTATTTCAATAACTATTGTCCATGTTTGTTTGTTGTATTATATTTGTTTGTTGTGGCAGGCATGTCAAATGGCTAGGAGGTTGTGAAGACCATGTCAATTTGTAAGATTACATATCAGGTAAAGTCTTTCAAGACTTTACTTTGGCTGTGACCCGATAGACATTGTGTTCATTTATAATGTTCATTTTTATTGTTCATTGTAAACTTACATTTACAATTTACAATTAAATTAATTTCCAAGTGTATGTGTTCAAAAATTTATAATTTCAAATAGATTAATTTATGGATATGTTGCATATAGATGTATAGTTATATGTATGCATATACTTAGTTGTGTATACATATGTATGTATGTATGTATGTATGTATGTATGTATGTATATACGTACATACATACATACATACATATGTACATACATACATACATACATAGATGTATATATATATATATATATATATATATATATATATATATATATATATATATGTATGTATGTATGTATATACCTACATATATATATATACCTACATATATATATATGTATGCATGTATACACAACTAGGGAGGTTGTAAAGAGCAAGTCAATTTGCATGATGACATTTCAAGTGAAGTCTTTCAAGAGCTTACCTTGGCTGTGACCTGCTAGACATTGTGTTCATTTATGATGTTCTTTTTTCTGATGATGTTCATTCATTAACCTGAACAATGGGATTTGATTTATGGTGGGATTTGTTGATTTTAGGTGATCAGATTAATTGCATAGAAAATAATTCAAAATCAAACAACATACATAGATGTGAGAAAATACATAGAAACTTATTGAATTATTAAGTTTGAATTTTCAAAAAGTCTGATGTCAGGGAAAATACAAAGTTTGAATTATAATGTTTTCAACCTTTACCAAATGCATTATTTACAAAACATAGATCTTGAATAGAGTAGTGAGTCATATTTTTAAATCACATCAATGATAGATGAATACAACAAACACAAAACTGATTTCGAATCACAAAAGTATAGATCATTAACTTGGAAAGAAGACAAGGAGTCTTCATATATACAAAAAACACATTGGAACACATCAAATTAGATAATTTGAGAACACACTACCATTTAGTTCTACAAAATTAGACACTAGTATCCAAATGCTATCCAATACAACAAACTAGTATCCTTTGACTGTCCAATACAATAGACTAGCATTCAGTTTTACAAAAAACACTCTAGCACACTTCGAGGTCAAAAAGTTGACAACAAAAAATCCTAATCAGACATCCACAGATCTGATTATGAAGTGGTGTGTCCTTGGGGGTCAACTGACTCCGCGTCAACTGGAGAAGATGTTGAGGACTGCGGATTGTTCTGTATGGCACTTGCTATACAAGCAAGCAATGCATGATTTGCCTTTGGAGTTAGCTGTAACTGTGGAGAGCAGCCTTCAGAAGACCCATTTTGTAGGCTGCTAAGAGCTGCAAAGGCTGGAGACAAAATGTTAATCATGTCCCTTAAAATTGGATGTTGACTTGGAAGAGGAGTTGTAGGAGTACTCTTACTTCTGTTTCTTTCTGCTCTTTCCGCCTGCTTTTGGTTTTCCTTCAACTGTCTAGCAATCTTTGCTTGCTCCCTTTGAAGCTCCTTTTCATGTCGCTGCCTCAGTTTCTCCTCTGCAATTTTTTTTTTTTTTGCAGCATGCTCCAATCTATTTGCCTCCCTCTGTGCGAGGATTGCTTCTCTTTCTGCCTTCCTTTCAGCCATTTGCTCCTTTTTCCTTTGCTGCAATTCTTGGTTTCTTTGCTTCTGTGCCTCTTGTTCATTCAGCAAATTGAAGAAATCATCCGATGTAAAAATTTGAGACTGCCTACTAAGGCGTAGGACCCCATTGCGACCTCTGTTAGATGATTGGCGCACTCGTTGCATTGGGAGTTGCAAAAAAGTGCTTCTGCTGCCTGCTGGTTGCTGATCATTGACTTGTGTGCATGGTACATAGTCAGCCTCTTCATCATTTGAGTCATTACCATCGACTCCATCCTCTTCATCATTTTTAGCCTCCCAATTTCTCCCAATTGTGAAGTAATGGATTACATCTTCATGATCAACATTCGGTGGTGATGGCATGGACAACCCTTCATCCACTTGAGTGAAATTGAGATGCACCCCTAGGTTCAAAGCTGCATCTTCAAATTCAGATGGCAGATTCAGACTCTCTTCATTTTCAGCTGCCTGATTAGATGATCGAACTGCTGGTTCTTGTTGAATTTCTGTTGCCTCAATGTTTTCTGGATTTGGGGGAATGTTTGCAGAAAAGGTATCCACAAACTGTCCAATCTGTTCCTCATTCCAACCTGCTATCCTCAAACAAGTCTCAGCTGCCATGAACTGTGCCTCTTCATCAGCTGTATCACCCTTAGTTTCTGCTCCCAATGTCGTTCCTTCCTCTTCAACCACAAAAGCTTGGCTTGGCCCCATATCCAAGTCAAGTGCATGTCGATCTAATGGCCAAATTCCTATTTTTCTAAAACCACTTGCAATGTTATTAGGAGTCAAAGCTTGTGCAAAAGATTTAGTGG
The DNA here is from genome assembly GCA_007258455.2 of Sequoia sempervirens. Taxonomy (NCBI): domain Eukaryota; kingdom Viridiplantae; phylum Streptophyta; class Pinopsida; order Cupressales; family Cupressaceae; genus Sequoia; species Sequoia sempervirens. The sequence continues at coordinate 11,217 of VDFB02094004.1, forward strand.
CAAGTGTTGCCAACTCTTCCCTTCCAATGTCAAGTTGAGGATTTGCAGAGAGCCATATAGTCCTTTGCTGTTTGAAGTAGTTCTTAAATGGTGAGAACACACTAACATCAAGGGGCTGCAATTTGTGACTGCAATGTGCTGGAAGTGTGAGCAAATCTATTCCCATAGCCTTTGCTACTTCAATCATTTTGAATGCCACATGGCTGCCATGACCGTCAAAGATTAGAAGCTTTCTGTTGGTTGGTGACACACCTCCTGGGACATTTTTTGTGAAGTGTTTTAACCATGCCACAAATAATTCTTTGGTCATCCAAGCATGCTCTTGGATTGCCATGCATGCCCTTGGCTCACAGTTAACAATATAGTTTTTAATGTTCCTTTTGGACTTGAACAAATAGTAACCAGGTATAGCTTGACCTGCTGCACTAACACAAGCTAGAACAGTGATCCATTCTCTGCTTTTAGCAATTAATTGTGGAACACATTTCGTCCCTGTTTTTGCAATAACTCTCATTGCACAATTTCTGCCAGCTTGCACACCTGTTTCATCGCAGTTCCATATGTTGTTGGGCCCATAATTAAGTTTGCTGTACAACTCCTCCAAGTTATCATAGAATGAAGAAACTATTTCGGGCCGCAGCATTATAGCTCGATCTGTGTCCACTCCTTTGGGTGTTTGAATTGTCAGATCAGGATGCCTTTGACGAAATCCAACCCACCATGACCTCCCTGGTATCCCATTTGTGAATGGGTTAGGCCTCACTCCAACCAGGTGGGCCACCGTTGACTTAAGTTGTGAGACTTGAAGGCCATGGCCAATATTAGCCATATCTTTACACCATTGCACAATTTCAGCTTCTTCTTCGTCAGTCAGGATTGTAGGTGGCCCCCTCTTTTTTGTGGATGTCAGACCATTGAGCCATGACCGCAAACTGCTAGGCGAGATTCCCCATTTGATCGCTGAACCTCTGATTGTCATGTGATGGTCTTCAACATCTGCAATGGCTTTGTCCATGTCATCCATAGACCAACTTTTGATGCTATGATCTGGGGTTGTCACTTGGTCAGCAGATGGTGGTTCCATTTCTACGTCAGTATTATGAACAGTAGGTTCAAAACCATCATTTTCATTGGTCTGTGCTGCATTATCAGAAATAACTTCCTCGTCCATGTTTACTGCTGGCTCTTCGTCAACATCTGGAACATTGAATGTCACTACACGAGGTACTCTATTCAAGCACCTCAGACCCGATCTTTTCCTCTTGTGCCTTGGTGCCATGATTGTCAATGATCAGCTACATTGTAAGTGATCAAGTGTCAGAAAAATAGTGTATAAACAGTGCAAAACACAGATATAAATACAAAACATAGGTATAAACTTTGCAAAATATAAAACAGATCTATTTTATCATTCAAATCCACTCAAAAGTGAATGGGTCTAATTCACGTTACCACCTTCTACAATCAATTTCGCACCCATTACAAATCACTCCTACATATTAACCTCCTTACTAAAGCACCAGACACCAAACACATTACACCCCAATTAATCTTTATTTGGGGTCCGATTGACGCATATGACTAATGTTTTTTTTTTTTGGGTATCCCATTCTTTAGTTAAATGTATGCATATATCTGTACATATACATATATATAGATATATATACATAGATATATGTATGTATATATATCAATGTTCAAAGCACATTGTATAGACTTGGGTTTTGAAAAAAGAGCAGAAGAAATTAACCAAGGGTTTCATAATAATAATTCCTCACTGGTAGGAATACAGAAGTGCGTTTTGAGATAGATGCAGAATATCCCAGGCAAGGGTTTCATGAGATTAATTCATTAAGCACACGAATTTGGAAAAAACCATGCAAGGGTTTTGACAAAAACATATTTATTTTTAATGGGTTTGTCGATTTATGCCCAAAGTGACCTGGGTTTTTTATAGACATGTGTTCAAACCCACGAAATTCCTGATCATTTATGGAGACAAAATCATGAGACAATCGACTTTACCAGGTCGTATTTAATAATTTAAGCACAAAAGAAAACCAAATTCACTTTTTTTTAGGGTATGTATGTATGTATGTATGCAGATACATACATACATATGTATGTATGAAGCTGCATACATACATACATACATACATATGTACATATGTACATATGTATGTATGAAGCTGCATACATACATACATACATACATAAATGCAATGTGGGAAAAGGAGTGTAAGAGGAATGATTTATTTCATAAACAAGCAGTAATAATTTTTCAATCATCGAATAAATCCTTCATGGGTCGTGAAAGATGCAGAAGAAAATGATTAACCAGTACCATTGTTTGCATTTTAAAAGGATAGGCAATGTGGGAAAAAGGAGTGTAAGAGGAATGATTTATTTCATAAACAATCAGTAATAATTTTTGAATCATCGAATAAATCCTTCATGGGCCGTGAAAGATGCAGAAGAAAATGATTAACCAGTACCATTGTTTGCATTTTAAAAGGATAGGCAAAGGATAGACATATACATCGATTTGCTGAATGAACAAGAGACACATAATGTAAAATGACAAATATATGTATGGTAGCTTGCTGTGTGTGCAATGGGAAGTAGAAAAATATAAACAAATGCTACGCTATTGTATTGGACAGCCAAATGAAACATATTTAAACAGACTAATAGACGTATATATGTGTTTGTCTATGTATATATATATATACACACATATACATATTGAACCCTGATAAATGACCCCCCTGACAAATGACCAAAAATAAACAACAGACATATAAGAAAAAATAAATAACAACTATAAACCCTGATATAAACACTGAAGTAAATGACAAATGAGGAAAAACAGACAAATATAAATATAGGTACCATAGTCTGCATTTTCAATGGATAGGCAAAGGAAACACACGTATACATCGATTTGCTGAATGAACAAGAGACACGTAATGTAAAATGACAAATATATGTATGCTAGCCTACTGTATGTGCAATGGAAAGTAGAAATTTCTTTACAAATGGTAGAATGTATAAAGTAAGAAGACATTGCATAAATGAAAATAACTGTAACTACATACTCTGCATTTTCAATGGATAGGCAAAGGAAACACACATATACATCGATTTGCTGAATGAACAAGAGACACGTAATGTAAAATGACAAATATATGTATGCTAGCCTACTGTATGTGCAATGGAAAGTAGAATTTTTTTATTAAATGGTAGAATGTATAAAGTAAGAAGACATTGCATAAATGAAAATAAATATAAGTACATACCTGAGACTTTGGATATAAGAGGAATGTGCAGAGGAATGTGCAGAGGAATGTGCAGAAAATCTTTGTCGTTGCTTTCAACTTTGATGGGAGTAACATGCAATTGTGAATGTTGCTGGCTACTTTCCCCCTCTTATTTAGGAATTCGAATCTGACAATTGAATGCATTGAAATTGGTGGTTGTGTTTGAATTTTGAATTTGTTAGAGCATTTGAATTTGAAGCTGCAAGTTACGTAAGTTTTTAAAGATGATATGCATTCAATTTGGTGGTTGTGTTTGAATTTTGAATTTGGTAGAGCATTTGAATTTGAAGCTGCAAGTTACGTAGGTTTTTAAAAGATGATATGACTGAGTTGTGCATTACATTTGGATTTGATGTTTAATTGGGGAGCCTTACACCTATATTTAATTGTGCAGGTACCTACAGGAAATGAAATAAGTACATATAGCTCACATGGAGTGTGTGAAAGACTGTGCAAAGGAGTTTGTGATTATGTCATCTAAAGCACCAGTAGCTGTGCATGTATACTTGTAAATATAAAATGTAGTGAGGGACAAACATTTGCAAGTGGGGGTAATTGTAAAAAGTAAATGATTTAAATAAAATTGTAAATGGGCCTTTTTATGTGCAAGTGGAGTTCTTTTATAAATACAAAGGCACCATTAGTTGTGTACTTTGATTGGTGAGTGACTCATTCTGTTATGAGCAGCTATTGGTGTTGTAGTAATTTTCTATTGGTATTGTTGTAATTTTATATTTGTTAATAAAAAGTTTTTTAGTGGATCAGAGTTAAAAATTTTTTGGGGGGTCCCAATAGCGGTTATTCAATGGGTGGTAGCTACTGGGTCTTCTCCTACATTTTAATAAATGTTTTTTAGTTTGAATAATCGCAACATCTTCAATGGAATATATCACCAAAGCTCTGCTCCGTAATGCCTCCTGCGCCTGCAAACCCTACTTCGCGTCTTCCTGAGCTGCATGGGGTCAAAAATCGTAGGAAAGACTACCGGGATGCGCTTGGGATGGGCCTCCAAAAAGCGGTTCAAGGGCACAGGCTTACCATCTCGGCGGATCGCTCATACCCTCACTGTGCGGATGTGTTGCTGACGTCCTCTTCCCACTCCAATCCGCGATGGACGGTCTCACCCATGGTGGCGCATGGCTTTGTTTCCCCTGCCAGTACAGGGGCGGACTTGCCCTCCATGCCACATCTTTCGCCCTCATCGGCCCATGCTGGTGTTGTTTCTAAAAGGGGCGATCCTCTTCGCAGGGTTATGGTGTGTTTCCGTGCTTCGGATCGCCGGGGTACATTGCCTCCCACTCCTCCTTCGAAAACCTTATTCAATGATATCAAAGCATCAAATACGAATGGCACCAAGATCTGCCTCCTCCCGGTTCGACACTCTGAGCTTATTCCCGAGGTTAACTTGGACAGTCAAGATTGCCTGTGATCGAGAGGAGTATTTGCAAGAACATGCTCTCATCTGCAGACGGACAAAATCTTGGCCCAGGTTGTGCAACTTAAGATCTTGGAACACCCAGAATTCGAAGGAATATATGAAAGAAGAAACTTGTCTCTATCCATGTGCCAAGGATTCTTTATTTTGGAATTTGATTCTACTGAAGACATGAATCTGGTGTTGAAAGCAGGCCCCTAGATCTTTCAGGGCAAATTCATAAGTATGAAGCCTTGGTATGCTTTTTTTATTTCCGAATTTAGATTTTCCCATCTGCATTCCTTTTGGTCAGACTACCCTATCTCCCCCTCCAATTCTGGTAATCGGATTGTTTGCACGCAATTGGTAATGGCTTGGGTAAATATCACTGTACATCCAATGAAACAATCAACTACAGGAGTTCCACTTGTGCACGTATATGCATGGAAATAGATTTATCTAATGGGCTACCATATAAGATATCTTTGAAAGTGGGTAACAGGTGTTGGAGGCAACCAGTCGACTATGAAAAAATTGTCTTCAGATGCAAGAAATGTTTCTAAATTGATCATTTGACTCATCAATGTCAAAAGAGGCAAACCATCAACCAAGCTTCAGACGGAAGACCCTCATGGTGGATTGGGGCAAATTCCCACTATTATGTCATTTCTCCTAGAATCCCAAATGACTTGTCTTCTGCTCAAGCTCCTCAAAAGACCATTTCAAAATCAATTTCTTCCTCTCCTCTGGTTGTGCAAGAATCTTCTGTGTTGTCTCTTGAGGTCCCAAATGATGGGGCCTCTAAACTGCCCCCTCAACCTTATTAGCAAAAGATTTCAAAATGGAGGTTGGTGATCATGAGGAGGCTTTATCATTTGTCGTGGTAGTTGGCACTCTTGTGGGTGCTTCCAATAAGGACAAGACCAATGCCCTCTCCTCACAACTTCTTGTAGGCACTCCACATTCAAATCAGAAATGGACAGAAGCGAAGAGGAAGAGGTCTATTTCGGCATTCTCAAAACATCAAATGTCGCTAAGATCATCAACGAAAAAGATATCAAATATTTTCATGACTAATTATGGAAATAAAATATAAAATATTCTAGTTCAACAAGGATTCTCTCCTCTATTATAGAAAATTTTTCAAACTTTCAAAATAAAATTTATTATCTTTTTACCAAATGAATCGACCTCAACTTTTGAATTTTATACATTTGACTTGTAGATTAAGATAAAATATCAATTAAAATAATAAAACATTATTATAGAATATGCACATTAAGATATGCAAAAGGATTTTTATATTATTTGGAAAAGTTGTAATCATGAATAAAAGTGTTGGGAATATTCTTTTTTCTAAACATGTTTATAATATTTGCCAAATTGATTTCAAGTATTCATTTGAAAAATATTTTTTACTAGAAATTTTTTGGATAGATCTATTTTAGCCAAAACAAATCTAACTATAACATGTTTTTGGCTAGAAAATATTTTTATTTAAAAATGCTTTAATTTTGATGTGCACAAATCTACCTAAATATGTGGCATAACTTTTAAATTTCACTCGCTTATACACACAACATTGACTAAACAAATGGGTTAGATCTATGTCTTATAGAATTGAAATATAGATAAATATTAAATTAATTATTATAATTAGGAAAAACTTAATATGATCAATATTGTATGCACATAAACATAAGAATAAATAATAAATAAATATAGCTAAATCTCTATATATAAATCTAGTATTACCAAAAATATATTATTTTTAATTATATAAATATACTAAAACATTACCCCAAAAATATATGAAATTAAATAAAATAATTAAAAATGTATTTTTCACCATTTAAATAATTATATATGATGTTCATTATTTATTTTTAATCTAACTATCATAATCAAAATAAAATATTACATTGTAATAATTAATATATATTAAAATCAAACAATAATTATTCATTATAATAATTAATATCTATTAAAGTCAAACAATAATTAGTTAGTCAATCCATGGAATCATAATCATGTTATTTGTATTCAAATTTCATAAAGATGGTGTAAAAATATGTAAAATTTTAATTAGATATTGTTTTGGAAAAGATAATTTATGTTTAAATATTTAAACTATACTAAATAATTTATTTTTTAATTTTTTAAAATACAAAAAATAAAATAGATATTATTCATTTAATTATAATGTTATTAATAAAATAATAAAAAATGATATCTTAAATTTATTTTAATACAAGTAGAATTTGTGTATATTATAAATAAAATTATAAGACACATATTAATATATAATATTTATTATACTTAATAAAATAAATAAATAATATTAAATGTTTAAATAGCACTAAACACAAAGAGTGCATAAATGTGTTTCTTAAGTGAGATGAGTAGCCAATGAAATTTATAATGATTATAGGAGGGCAGATCTATCTAGCCCTTAGAGTCAGGAAAGTTATCACCTCATAAGATATTTCACTTTAGAGGGAAGATTATAGTGTATATACACCTATCATTTCCATCTATTGAATCACTTGTGTTACAACTTGGTCATAAGCTTCCCCTATTATCTATTGTTGTTTATGAAAATTTTATGAAGGAAGCCATGTCCAATAAAGCTACTATACTCCTATATTAGGAGTTAATTTTCTACCTATACAACTATTTCCTAAATAATTCAAATAGTATGGTTAAAATACTCTTTCAAGTCTTCAAAATACACACCCTCAAACCTAAAAAGTACAATATATCTTCCCCTAGTAAGCCTATTACTATAGAGAAGGACGAGAAGCCTATTGAAGAGGTCAAAGGTCCCTAAGTTGCTACAATTGGGAAGAAACCATATTTGGGAAAGACTAAGAATAAATTTTGGATAAGTGTGAAGAGGAAGCTAATTTCCCACTCAAGCCCCAAAATGAAGCATAGATATACTAGAATGTCCAACTATAAACATAAACTAAAGGAGAATCACATGTAGGAAGATGTGAATGTTGTGGGTTAAAGTGAAAGAAGGATAGTCTATATGTGCACAGGGACTCTAAATAAGATATTTCTAAACTGAGAAATTATGCTTCTAATTCTAAAGATAATGACCTCAAATAAATCCAAAGGGTGGATAATCCAAGATTGGGTTATTAAGTCAACAATGTCAATACTAAAAAAGTCCTTAAAAGACCTCTTTTTCTATTGAAAAATCAAATATAGAAACCCAACCCAAATGGGGAAGACAGCTAGTGATGAGAACCTATATTAATAGGAAAAATATGGATAAAACCAAAGAGGAGGTTAAAGATCAAAAATAGAAAACAATAAATATGGTATTCCCTAAACTTGTAAAGAGATTTAAATCTAATCTATTTTAAATTTAAGATTACATTGATATATGTTGGGAATGAAAATGGTAATTTACAAGAATATGAAGTACAAAATTTATGAATAATATAAAATAAGGATCTTAGTTCCCAAAGATAGAGAATGCTATCTATGATGTTAGTGCATTGTGTAAACATTCACACATAGTGCTATCATTGGCATGACCCAAAATACCAAAGGACTTCTAAAAAATATATAATTATATCCCAATAGTTCATTAAATCTATCCAAACAAACAAGGGAAGATGTTAGAAAATAGTATAAATAAATAAATACATACTAAATAATGACATTTGCATGATTTTAATTAAAATATAAATAAATTTGCAAACAAGAGAGCACTTATAAACCTCTATGTGGTTAAGTTGTCTTAAAATACTTGCAAGAAAAAGGTTTTTTTTGGGTTGGTTGGGGTTTTCCTTCAAGTCAAACCCTTAGATTGATTTCTTTACCTTCACAACAATCAAGATAGAGAAAATAAAATATTATGTATGGATGCTCCTATCGCAAGTGTATTTTGGAATCCTAAAAGGATGTGAGAATCCTGAGAAAATTCATTAATTCAATAAATTTTGTTTACATAATATTAAAGCTAAATAAGGAAATCATCAACTTTAACAACAATAATTACAAGATTCTATGGGAGGAGGACAAGGCTAGAGCCAAAAAAGGAAAATATACTAAGGAGGTTCCCAATAATGAGTTTGAATTTTTGAGAGTCAAGCTCCACATGTTATCTAAAGAATGAGAGGTAGCTTGAAGCCTTCAAATTTTTGTTGGATCTCTTGAGGATTATAGGTTGGTTCTACTATTGTTGTCTTTTTTTTTTCAATTAATTTTTTTTGTTAGTCTAATAGTGTTTTTGATTAGAGGTAAAGCAAGTTTTCAAGGGACCTCAAAACTCTTTACAAAAAAGAAAAATTGTATAATAAAGATAACTAAATAGACCAACCAATAGCCAACACACAACAAAACATCAGCAAGAAAGCTGCCAAAAAAGATGAAAAAAACAAAAAACTACATATTCTTCAGAATATTAGTAGCTTCCACATTGCTCTCAATTATCTTCTAATGTGCATCCATAAGTTTAGAAATCTCTTTAACAAGGACCCCAGCTTGCATCTTAGTCTTGTTGTGAGTTTTAGCACCAAGCCTCAAAACATTTACCTCCTTAGCAAAAACATTGTACAAACCAACAACCTTCTCAACTGAAGCTTCCTCCACCACCTACCTTTCCCTAGCAACATCTTTAACACTAGGACCTCCCTCCATCCATTTTTGAGCCTTCTCATTGAGGCCCTTAGCCTCATTCCTCTTAACATTTTTAGTAACTTCAACAACCTTATCCAACTTCATGTTAACCCGATCCATTTGCATTTCCAAATTCATAATTCTTTGTTCAAAAATCTACTTTAGCTTAAGCATCTCCTCAGCAACAATCTTTAGGATATCATACAGTTAGTCAACTTGAGTCTGTATAGAAGAATGCGAAGATTCCACAGCTTTGCTCACAGTCACCCAAACCTTCACATTAGTCATATTAAGCTCATGAAAAAACCATTTGAACAATCTAAACAGGGAAATAGTACCCTTCGTAGCCAACCCCAAAACATTAGGCAGATCCTTCTGATTAATATTGAAGACATCCATAGCCTCAACTTCACCCTCTTGGGAGGTACTATTCATTTCTTGGTTCTCACAAACCTCCTTACCTTTAGCACTAGTCACTGGCATCTAAATTTTATGAAGAGAACTCACAATGTCCTTAGCCACTGTCCTCCTATTCTACTTTTCCATTCCCTCATTAAGGGCTTCCATAGCATCTTACCCACACCAATCTTTGAAGAAGCAATAGTAGGTTCCTCCAACATAGGTCTACCCGACCTCTTAGCCATCTTCTTACTGCTACATTCCTTCAAACCCTTCTTTCTCTTAGATCCCAAAATAGGGGGCATATGAGTCAAATCCTCATCAACATCAATCATTTCTTTCAAAATGGTAGAGGGAGCAATAGGCTATAAGGTTTAACACTGACCCCTTCCTCACTGCAAGTCTCATAATCCCTTGGGTTGGGAATAGGAAAACCTTTTCCACTCTTACTCAGAGCAGGGGGTTGCAAATACACTTCCATAGAGGCCTTAGAGTCAAGAACATAGTCCACATCCTCTTCTGACTTAGACTCCTCCAAAACCTATATCTTCTTTTTCCCTTTTTGACGCACCAGTTCCTTCTTTGACACAGTCTCATATTCCAAGGTCAGTTTCTTTTGCTTACCTTTAGGATCCTTTTTAGGCTACTTAGGAACCACAAAATCCTTTATGTAATCCATTATCAAAATAATTAAACCAACATGTAGCAAAAACTTCTTAGGATTTGTTTTATGGTCCTTAACACCACTCTCGAAAGAAGCTAAGAGACAGAAAGGAAAATAAACTTTCTTCTTATGATGAAAGTGATTCAACAGAACAAAATGATAACCATTTATAGTAGAGAACTGACCTTCTAAGGTTATGTACCTCATCAATTCTTCAAAAAACATCTCCCCACAGAGATTTTATTGAACTGCACTAGTATCCACCACTTCTAGCGCACTTGAGCTTCAGTTCTTCATCCCCTTTAAATAAAATTTGCATAGAAGCATTAGATTCCTTCTTATCTCTATACACCTTTCTAGCCTCCGTGGAAAGACTGATAATGTTCTCTATGAAATCCTCATTGATATCAAATTCAGTACCACCCAACTTCAAAACCCTATTATTCCATCCCTTAACAAACAATGCCATAGCCTGCAGATCATTCCCATGGAGCCACTCCAAGTATGGCATGAGCCCACCCTTCTGCAAAATTTCCCATACTTTAGTCTTATTTTTCAAGGTGTCACAAGAGAAAGGCTCCGCCCTATTTCTATCGCCACCCATGATCACAAACTTAGCAAAACCCAAGAGCTTGAAAAATTTACAAACAATTAAGAGAAGCCTCAAGAATGAAGGCCAAAAAATACCCACAATCCATGTGACAATGACATGGTGGCAAAGGGTCATAATTAGCCTTGAAGGCCACCCCATATGGAGATTGCTCGAATTACCATAAGCCCAAGCACAATCCAACTCACAATCACTCCAAACAATGATCTGCCATGTGAACAAGGTCATGTGAGCACAGATCATGATGAAGTTGTCAACCAACTCAACATCTTTGGTGATCATTGTTAAGACAAGCCATTTCCTCAATAGGAAGGGGATCATCCACATCCCAAACCCTATAGCCGCTAACACCAAAGTTAGCGAAAACATCTGCAAGACCATTGCCTTCCTTAACAATATGAGAGATATAAAATTAATCAAAAGAGTTTAAAATTTCAATGACATCCAAAATAAGCGACTCATCACTCCAAGAGGGGACAAAAGACTTCTTCAAATTATTGATAATATTTAGAGAATATCCCTCAAGCCACACCTTCCTAAAGGCTTTAGATTGGGCCATCTTCAAACCATGATAGTTAGTCTAATAGTGTTATTAGACATAGGTTTTTTATTAATTTTTGCTATAGATTGACTTCTATTCAGACTTTTCAAGAGAAGGGACCCTTGTTTTTCCCTTTTATCTAATTAAATTAAAAAAAATATTCTATTTTATATTTTTAGACTACAAGAATCGGTCGGGTATCCACCCCTATAAACTATGGTGTGTGGTAAACTTTTTTCATGTGACCGGTGACACCGGCGCAACACACCCTCTGGTACCACGAGAATAGTGGGGAGACTAGACCTTGTGACTCTTGCCTGCAACAGGATGCTTTAGCCAATCAAGTTAGGCCCACTACCCAATTTTTTATTTTTTTAAATTCTATTATAAATATAATAAATAATATATTTATAAATAAAATAATATATATATATATATATAAATAATTATGTAGTTGAATTTGGAATAAATAACTATATAGATAAGACAATATATATATAAATAAATGATAATATATGACAATCTAAAATAATATAATTATCCTATTAGATTTATTTAAAAGATACAAAAGGTTTAATTTGAAAATAACATCTTTTATATAAATATATTTAAAAGTTCAATAGTAACATATATTAAAAAATCAAATAATAAATTATCATTAGATAGAAGTGTCATAACAAAAATTCATTCTATTCTCAGATTCTAACTCATTTTGATGATGGGTGATAAAATATGACCTGAAATATTAATAATTAAAAAATTATACATCACCAAAATCCAATTTTTTTTATGTACTGATATGTGAAACTTTTTATTTTCAATAAAATTTTAAACTAAATATAAAATTATAGAAATATAAAAAATTGAATTTAGTAAACTACTATTATTAATATTTTATATTATTCTTTTCTCATATTATAACTCATTTGTTTATAAATCATTTACTATGATCTGAAATATTGATAATTAAAGATAGTACATAACCAAAACCCAAAAAAAATTACTGCATTAATATCATAAACAGTCAAACTTTACTTTCAAAGAAATTCATATTAAATATAAAATACTAGAATATAAAAAGCTGAATTCAATAAACTACTATTACTAATATTTTGTGTTTGGTAACTACTAAGCAAAACACCTCTCGAGTTCGTGGTATAAAGAAAATATAATATCATATTGAAAAAATGAAAATAAAATATAATTCAAAGGTGTTAACGCGGGAGACGTTGTGGATTATGGTGATTCGTAGGTCACTCAGGAAACATTGCCTAATATTCGCTCAGTGTGAATCGCCGAAACGTTGTAGCCTACGTGCCGACTATTTATTTGTCGACGCCTGTTCTTGTAATCTTCGTTCCCGTTGTCACGTATACGCGCCTTGTTAGAAGGAAAATCCTATTACGAAGAAACTAGGCCAATGATACGATTTGGTTTTGGTCCAATGAAAGTTTATTACGTGTGTTGAGATTTCCCCAATGGTGTTACCGATGATGTTTATAAAATACCCGGCGACGGCATTCAATGTTTGGTCTGCAATACCCATCTCAAAGTGATGGAGGCAAAGGAAATTTTCCTCCTAGATAAATCTACAGTTCCGTCTTTTTTAGGCGTGACAGTGATTTTTGTGGTGGGGATTCTGCTCTTCACCAAGAAGCGAAAAGCCTGTTGCCACGGCCTTCCGCCTGGAACTCTGGGCCAGCCTTTAGTTGGAGAGACAATCCGGTTTCTCCGAGCTTTCAAGCTTAATAAAATTGATGAATTCATCAGTGAAAGGGTGGCGGCATATGGACCGGTGTTCAAAACATGTCTGTTTGGGCAGCCCACTGTAGTTTTCACCGGCCCGGCGGGTAACCAATTCTGGTTGTTTAACGATGGCAAACTCTTTCATGGCAATGCCCGAGGCCCTCACAGAGCCATTCTGGGGGTAAATTCTTTGCTTGACAGAAACGGAGAAGAACACAAGCGCATGCGAGCCGCCTTTATGAACTTCTTCTCTCCCGAATCGCTAAAGAAAGTGGTCGGAAGAATGGATTCCGTCATACGCCGCCATCTCGACGACTTCTGGGACGGCAGAGATGTTGTCCACGCCGTCCCGCTGATGAAGTTTCAGACGTTCTCTGTTACATGCAACGTTCTGTTTAACTTGCAGGAGGAGAAGGAAGTGGAGGAGCTGCGCGAGCATTTTACGGTGGCTACGGAGGGGATTTACAGCTTCCCTTTTAATTTTCCGGGGACTCGTCTCCATCGAGCGTTAAGGGCGAGGTCTCATATCGACCGGATTCTTTCCTTGCTTATAGCGCGACGCAAAAATGACATTCGAGAAGGTCGTGGGTCTTCTTACCCAGATTTGATTTCGGCTCTGCTCAGAATCACCGACAAAGACGCGAAGCCGCTCAGCGACCAAGAATTGAAAGATAACATCGTGCTTCTCACCATTGCCGGTTATGAAACTACTGCCATGACGCTCGCTCTTATGTGCAAACTGCTTGCAGCTAATCCTCACCACTTTCATCGAATAGCCCAAGGTATAATGCTGTAATATCCTTATCTGGTATCTGAATTCGTTGGTAAGGAAATATAATTTTGCTTCTTGTTGCAGAAAGCGAAGAGATTGCTTCCAACAAATGCGCTGGAGAGCAGCTGACATGGGAGGACGTTCAGCGCATGAAGTACCTGTGGACGGTAGTTCAGGAAACGCTGCGTATCATTCCTCCCGTTTCAGGCATATTCCGACAGGCCATTACCGACATCGTGTACGGAGGATACACCATTCCAAAAGGATGGGCCGTAAGTTTCTATTCGTACAATTACCATATAAGTGTTGTCTTCTCATTGTATTGATTTTTGTGATGACTTTTCTAGATTTCTAGAAATAATTTTTATTTTCAGTGGTATCAATTGTCAATGGGTCTTGGGCCTGTTGTTGGAGTCTAAATGAACTCACCAAGGTTTAGTCTTGTTGAGTGATGAGTCTGGAAATGTCCCAACAATTGTGGTCGGAGTGGGTATCCCTCTATCATTAATTCTTGGTTCAAGAGATTCAAGCTAAGACTCATACTTCTGTATTGAAAAACAAAAATGATCTTGTGAATGATGTAAAATCCTACATAAAAAACACTTAATTTAGAAGTAATTTCAGTTGTATCAATTGTCAATGGGTCTTGGGTCTGTTGGTGAAATCGAATGATTTTAAATGAGCCCACCAAAATATAATCTTGTTGAGTGATTAGTCTCGAAATGTTTCAATGACTTTGGTCAGAATGGATATTTCTCTATCATTAACTCTTTACTCAAGAGATTCAACCTAAAACTCATAATCCCATATCGAAAAACCAACAATGATATTATGAATGATATAAAATCCTACATAAAAACCACTTTAGTTTAGAAAATGGTGTATCACCCAATCTCATATCCATTAGTAATTCACTTACACTCGTTCCACCTGTTCAATTTTTAAGCAATGTTTTTATTGATCTCGCTTTCAAACAATAATTCTATTCTGTTTTTTGCACTTTTTCGTACAGCTCTACTGGTCAAATTATTCAACAGTCTATCTTGAGGATTTATTTCCAGAGCCACACAACTTCAATCCCAAGCGATTCGAAGGCTCGTCTCGGTTACCTCCTTACAGCTTCTTACCGTTTGGAGGAGGGCCGCGCATGTGTCCAGGAAACGAGTATGCAAAACTAGAGATACTAATAACAATGCATCATCTGGTGAAAAGATACAGATGGATTTCAGAGGACCCAGAAGAGCCCATCGTTCGAAATCCACTCTGTGTTCCTGCCAGGGGACTCCCCCTCAGGCTTTCTTCAACCAAACAACGTAAACCAATCTGATTTCTTGTATCTACGAAGGCGATGAGACCTTCTGTGTAAATCTATCTGAGAGACGATGTGGAGAGTAATCTTCTCCATCGTATGAAAGGAAACGTGGCTACATCAGCTTCACTTCATAGATTTAGATAAGCCGCTAGTCTTTGACTTCATGTACTAAAGAAATGATGAAACATCGATGTTCTCTGGGTATTGAGGATTTAATTGACTTGGGTAAAATCTATTTGTGAAATTTCTTCAACTTCTATGATTCGTAATATGCAAATGTCTACAGATGGTAAGCCCATTGAAAAGAATCAGGAGTGCTGCGCGCATTACGAGTCAGAGTCTTCCTTTGTTCTCATTAGGGATAAAAAGAGCCCACCTTTCATAAGTGTAGGATAATAAAATATATTTGTCTGTGATAATTGTGGGCCATGGCCAAATTGTTTCTCTTCAATTTACTTGTTTCTCATTATCTTGCTAAAGTGGATACAACGACTAACGTTCTGAGGCGCTCTGGAAAAGGCTTGCAGCAAAATAATACATGTGGGTGAACTACAATCACAGACTGAGGTAACATAAAGTTTGGAATCTGTCACCGTCCTCTTCTCCGGCGCCGGAACGTAACATATTTGAATTACTCGAAACCTCGACCACTGTGAGGTGACATAAAGTTTGGCATCTGTCACTGTCCTCTTCTCCGGCGCCGGAACGTAACATATTTGAATTACTCGAAACATCGACCACATATTAATTTTCATTCCAACAAAAACTATTTGATCATTTTTAAATCTTTTTGTCGTATAGTTGTGCTTATGACTTTTACCGTAAGGCCAATATTATACTATCAAAAAATGTTATATTTTGATTAAGCCGTATACATACAGCTAAATTACTAATGAAAGAATCTAAATTAGTTGGTCGACTCTATCTCATGGAATTTTTTTTCATGACAATTTTTCATAACTTTGAAGATATATTATATAATTTACAAGTAAAAGTATGTTATATATTCAATACATCTAAGTATATAAATAGCGATAAATAAGGTGGATGTCAATAAAGAAGAAATCAACTATGCAAGACACTGACCATTCAACAGAGAAGACAACATACCATTTCTGAAGAGATATCTAGAGTTTCAAAAGAAGTATAACAAGAAATATAAGGTAGAAACATTGCAAAAAGATCTTAGGTTTCAGGGAGGATCAAGGTTCTTTGTAAACTAGGGAGAAGACCTCATAATGGAGGTGGCGAGATCAAATGAAGAAATGTCTTGAATTAATCCACCAATTGGGTGGAATGACATGGGGAATTATAATGAAAGTGTTAACTTCTGAAACACATGAATTTGATAGTAGTTTTTGTAAAGTTTGTAATGCATGTTATGTTCTATACTTATTCATACTAAGGACCTTAGATTGTCTAGCTATAGCCCTATAAAATAGGAAGACATTGCATGGCTAGTTTAAAATGCTTATACTC
This sequence comes from Sequoia sempervirens, assembly GCA_007258455.2. NCBI lineage: Eukaryota > Viridiplantae > Streptophyta > Pinopsida > Cupressales > Cupressaceae > Sequoia > Sequoia sempervirens. The sequence goes on from VDFB02094004.1 coordinate 28,109, forward strand.
TATGTGATATCCTTTTTAGACCTTGAGTGGTATGTTAGATTGGGATCAAATATGAGCTGAAAAATATTATGTAACGAATTATTTTCTATTGGTAATCTGTCAACAATTCAAAAAAGAAGTGACAAATCATAGATGGAAACCAAATAACCATAAAAGAAATACAAACCGTAACACAATATATATGACAAGAAACTCTTGCAAGAAAATTTTCCACATCCAAAGAGATCTAAAGCTTGCATTTATCTTTCAAATGAGTTGCATTGATACAACTTCTCCCTTTGAATTTTTGTAGCACTTCATTACTTTTACAACATGCAAAAAAATGTTCTTCCTCTTACTCCAAGTTTCAATTTATAAAATACAAAATCATAAATGGTTTCTAGATACCACATACTCAAACCATGAGCAAAGTAGTCTACATGCAAAAGATATGCCATCACATGTGCCAAGAGTTACAAGCATGGCACTCAATCACTTAGTCAAAAAACACATCAGCACAAACAAAGCAAGATTGATGCAATTAAAACAAAAAATATTATAGTTTTACAATTTATTACAAACATAAAATTCTATTCCCCATTCTTTACTAGTCATTCTCCGTGATCTTTAGCCTCTCAGCTAGCCTCTATCTTTACCATCCATTGAATCCTTTCATCTCCCTTTTCCAATCCATAGATTCCTCCTTCTTCCTCTTCTATTCCACTTCTTGTGTTTCTCTCCCCTTCATCTAGGATTACACTCCCTTTTTGAAGAAAATATTTCTCTATATCTCCTCTACAGTCTATTACATGAGAATATTTGGTTATTGTAACAAAGTCTATTCATCATTTCCTAATGATACAAGCTAGAATTCCTTTGAAATTTTGGGAATTCAAAGTGAAACAAAGAAAATTAGGAATCCTAGGTCTAATTTATAAACCGAGGATTCACGCTAAGTTGTTCTTGTGGGTGTTTTTCTACTGTTTCATTAAGATGGAGATCAACAAGGTGAATAGATTGACTTTCAACCATGAAGGTGAGCCAATCATGTCTAGATATCAATCCTATTGAGCCTTGGAATAGATTTTTATTGATTTTCTATGATTAACCTAATTAGACTATATGACCTAATATGCAAAATGTAATAATCTGACAATTAAAAGACTGAAACATTAACTTGCAGGAATATTTGGGAAGTGCATGGGAGTATTTACCTATCCTAAAAATTTGGTTCTAATCATTGCATGAGGACAAAGTCGCCCTACGACATATGGGTCCTTTTATGCCTTTCTAGCTTGGCTTTTGAGGTCCTCTGATGATAGATCTAAGCTTCTGATTTCTAACTGCAAAGTCATTGGAACACTGTCAGAAAAATTTGTAGGCGAGTTTTTGTGAGTTGACAAGATGTAGGGCATTAATTTCAACAAGGAACAATTTTTCTTCAAGCTTTCTTTAATCCTCTTCAAACTTGAAATTTGCACATTCACTTTGAGAGAAACTATGTGCCATTTAGGGGCTTTCCTTAGTCAAACACCGTGTTAGTTTTTCCACCTCCACAATGGAAATGTCAATGATAAAATAGATAAATGATAGGAAGGAATGATGAAATCACAAAGTGCTACAACTCACCACCCTTCAATGGCTTCCTTGAAGGACTGAAGTCATACACATCACCTCAAGGTATTGGATCTTGCTTGCTTGATTTCTTGAATTTCTTTGGAGACTTACAAAAGTGTTAGCCTTCACAAAACAATGATAACATAAACACATAATAACCCAAATAGGATTTGACATGATGTTGGATCTTGAATTATTGTAATAAAGCTCTGAAATGTTGCTTTTGACTTGCTTGATAGTGCTCTTGATCATAAGTTTGCCAATAGTTTTCTAGATGATCTTCAAATGATGTAATAACTAGATATTTATAGGAATTTATCTAATTTCTCAATAATTAAATTCTATAGCTGAAATTTGCAATTTGAATTTTGAATGTTAAAATTCTGACACCGACATATCCAAAATTGTCCCCCAGCAAAATAGGGGACCCATGTGCCCTAGGGAAAATGGATCCTGGCCTTATTTTCTAGGACATTAAGTGTTGGGGGGAAAATATTAATTAGATGCATTTTTTCAATGCTTGCAATTTCTCAAAAAGTGGTACAAATGAGCTATAGAATGCATAATTTAGGAAACTAGGGATCTAATTAGGCTCAATAATTTATGGGGAGAAAAATATAGTGTGAAATTTTCAAGGGTGACAATTTTTGACACTACAAAGAGTACTTTCGAACCCTGTAAGAGGTTCAAGGAGTTTTCAAAGCCTTGTTAACTTCCTACAATAGTTTTGAAACCAAGTCAAAAATTTGACATCAAAATTTCCTCCAACTTCTTCATCTGAGCACCATCCTTAAAATATTTCCTTTTTATAAATCTTATGAGTTGTACATTAGGTTTTGATAAGGTTTTGAAAACCTTGATGGGTAGCAATGATGTTTTGGAAAACCTTGTTAGGTGTTGACATTAGTTTTGAAATTAACTTCAAAAGTTAAAATTATTTATAAAACTTTTCCTTATCTTTTTAACAAGAGAGAAAAAAAATTCTTTATTTTGAGGTTCTGAAAAGTACATTGAGTGATAAAAATATTTTGACAACCTTTTTGGAGTCCCACAATGGATTTGAAAACATGATAAAAATTTGATGCCACCTTTCAAGATTCTTTCTTTCCAAAACATGAGTTGGACAAGTTTATGAACAATAGAAACAAGTTCTAAAACCAAAGATAAATCCTTACATATTAAGAAGTTTATTTTAAAGTAAGGAGGTTGTGAAATGGTTATCGAGATCTGAAAAGGTTGTGAAAACCTTGTCAAGAGCTAGCAAGGTTTTGACAACCTTTTTTGATGTTGACATGAGTTATGAAACCTCTTAGTTTTTCCAATGGTTTTTCCCTTAGAAAAACTTCACCACTTATAAACTAAAAATTTATCTAGAAGAAATTGGTAAAATAAATAGGAGCACAACATAACTAAACTTAAATTAAAAGTGAAATCTAAGTTTTTTTGGATGATACAAGATTGTTTGTGGACTCGGATGCTCCTACATCGAAAATACTGAGTAAGAATTTTGTGAGCACAAGCTCACAAAATCGAGTTGAATAATAGGATCATCCTTCCATGTTTTAAACAACCTATAGTGAATTCCACCACTATAATAGGTACCTCAAAATACTTCTTCCTTCTCCATTTCCAACATTTGTTGGAACAAACTCCATCCTTCTTCACCAAGTATGCTCTTCACTCCTTATTACTCTCAAGAACCCACTTACACCATTGACCACCCTCCACAACAAATTGTACTCTCCTCTCACTTCTCTTTAGGGATTCAACCCACCATATTCATCCTCCTCCACAAAAAAAATCTTCTTTTTTCTACAATCTCCACTCAACTTGCATACAAATATGCACTATGAAAATTAAATATTTCCATCTTCTCCTCGAAATTTACCTCTTCTTCTACACACTCCTTAGGTATAAATTTTACATCTTTCGCATTCTTATTTTTTGCACTTAGCTACCTCACATCTAAATATACATCCATGTTCTCTTCCTTAATTTTTTGTTTCATATTCACCAACATCTCTTCATCCTTAAATCCTTCTTATCTCCTACAACTCCTTCAAAAATATTTGTTACAAAATATTATTCTTCTACAATGTATTCTTCACTACCCTTTACTACTATAACATTTATCACCTTAGTATCCTCCCTTTCTATGAACATATTCATGTATTTTCCAATAGACACAACTACTATCACCTATAAAGAAGCAACTTGCACAAGAAGAATATAATACAAAATATGCTAAAAATACTTGATAATAATATGCCACTTCGAGGGGGCAACCTCTTAATCCACTTTGAGGGGGATACCTCCAATAGTATTTAATAAGAACACAATACTCAATATGATGAATAAATAAGACTCACAACCTCCTATATATACCTATTTATGCCTAGGATATCACTTAGGCCAACTTAGATAACCCTATAAAAGCCCTAGGTTGACCTAAATAACTAAATAATATGATAATGATAATATGACTTAATTAAGAGTTAAGGTAGCCACAAT
>VDFB02094006.1:0-49806 GCA_007258455.2 Sequoia sempervirens
GCATAGAATGTCACATGTCACTATGCGGGGTCAACATGAGGAAACGCTAATTTTTTTGGAATGAAATAACCAAAGATATGATCAAAGAATATCTAATCATAAATAGTCGTAGAGTAATTAGGATTTGATCATATGGAAATTTCTAGGAGAGCTACAATATTTCATTTAAAAAGCAATGAAAATCACTTATCATTGAAATTTTGATGAACGTCGGGCACAATTTTTAAAAAAAATTGAAAAGTACACATTAAGTACCAATGTACCCAACGATTCATCTAATTGTACATCTTTCATCGGAAAGTTTCATCATATTTTGCAGTCAAATGAGTTAGTGAAAATTGGGACAGATTAACTTACAACTTAAAGAATGCAAAAGCTATAAATTTTTGTCCAAAAAAATATTTTAAGCATGAATAAGGACAAAACATTGGGATAGATAACTGACAACAACTATTATATTACCTCAACTTCAACAAAACTATGACTGTGTTGTACATTCTTATCTAATTCATCATGATCACTATCAATATAGGTAGCTCTGTTGACATCAAGGAATTTTTGTTTTCATGCTACTTTGATAGAATTGCTTTGCCTATGGTTTAACCATCATGTAAAAAATATACAAAGCATTCAATAGTTGAGTAAAGAATGCAAGCTATAATTTTTTATTTTTTTTTAAATTCTAGATCACTCCAACAATAAAGAAACTAGGTTGGGTTCTCCTATGCTCATATTTCAATCTACATATTAAGAGGCATTTGTATATAGAATTTCCAAAATAGAATAAAAGAGATCAATAGAGCCTCTTACCTCATCTAAACTCATGGTATTATGCTCATTCCATGTAGAAACTATAGTCTTAACGGAGGCAACCAACTACAAAACTTTCTCAATGAGATTGTATATGCAACTGATTACATGTCGGTACCCTTCATTTGAGTTGACATGATCTGGAGAGGCTCTTACTAGATGTCTAATAGATTGCTATGAAATCTTTATTGACGAACTAGATTTCTACTTCATCCTACTCTTAGATTTACTAGGATCTAGTGCTACCATATAATTGACAATATCTTTTGCACCTACTTCTCTATTACTATTTTCCACATAAAATATTATGTCAATTTCAACATATAGTCAGTTCAATAAAAAATAAAAATAAATAACACAACATAAATTGAACCAAAAATCCATACACTTACTCCAATTTTTCCCATTTTGGCCTACAACCCACCTCGACCAAATGTATATCCAGCTGTCACATTATTTCTTGCTCTCTTTCCTCTGTTACTCTTTATCAAATATAAACACATACTTTTTTTCAATTCCTCCCACTGCTTGGGAGATAGAGTGGAGTCTAACCTCTCTTTTCCCTCCATGACTATTTTTTTGCAATTGTATCTAAAATTGTTCATCAAAAGTCTCATCTTTTTCTTGTAATATTTTCTAGAGATTTGTCCACCAGTAGTCTCAAAAGCATTTCCCATTTTTTGTATAACATTTTCCACACTTCATGGATCTTGCTCTAAAAAATTTGATTTGCAAATATCCAAATGGGCTCTACATCTTACACCAACTCAGAGGCTCGCCTTGTAGCATTTGGCCCAATGGGCTCACCATCTCTCGATACCTCAACCAAGAATGGCTTATTGCCTTCTAATTTTCTTTCTTTTGCATTCCTCTTTGTAGATCTATACAAATTTGGACTCAATCTTTGTCTTTTGACAAAAGGAGACACATCTTCTATTAAACCACTACCAATATTGAACTGGTTGATCCACTAGTTCCATCAAAAAATTTAGACATAACAGGTGCACTTTGAGGCACACCAGATGCAAGTGGTCTCTCTTCATGACTTCCATTAACTAAAACTTCATGCTCCTTTGTTAGTTTTATGATCAGATTTAATGAATAGAAAATTAATTTAAAATCAGAGACAATAACACAACAAATACCCTGGGAAAACCCTCCTCTTGAGGGAGAAAAACCCAACAACAAATATATCTCTTATATATATGAGCAATGGCAACAAGTCTCTTTACAATGAGGCCATACACAAGGCCAATAATCAACACCAGCAATGATGTAACAAAAACTAGTAGTTTTCCCTTCAATCTACACTTGAATAGACTCACAATCTGCCTTAGAATAATTCACACTAGATAGAATAATTTGCACTTGACATAATTCGCACTTGAGAAGAAGGAGATCGAACTTGCTTGATACAAAAATGAGAGAAAGTGACCTTCTATATATACATGTTGCTTAGAGGGGTCACACCTTTTCAAGGACAAGGTCGGCCACCATAAACATCAACATTCCCTCTCAGCTAGGGAGGAATACTTCCTGCTGCACAAGACACATCACCTCATCGTGATGCCAACCACAATGGCTACAACCATATGTGAAAAAGAAATGATATCACCTCATCGTGATATCAACCATAATGGCTACAACCATGTATGGTATGTACAAGTGTTCATCACTTGAGTAATGTTGTCACCTCAACATGAATTTCACCATGGCTCTCCCAGAGGGTGAAAAAAAAAGTACAAGAGGAATCATCATGGACTCTCTCATGTGATGTTGTCATGGAGTCACACACATAAAATCCACCATGGCTCTCCCAGAGGGTGGAATCAAGGAATTTCACCTCAAACTTCTCTTACAGAGAATAAATCATTAATCAAGGGATTTCACCTCGAACTTCTCTCATAGAGAAGAACTCATTAATCAAGGGATTTCACCTCGAACTTATCTCACAAAGAAGAACTCATTAAAGAGGATCACTGATATTGAGACTCCTTCTCAGTTGAGGTTGTATTCTCCACCATACCAAGATTATCTTGAAAGTACACAAACTTTATCCTGGAGAGAGGCTTGGTGAGAATGTCTACCATCTGCTCATCAATGTTGATATACCTCAACTGAAATGCTTTCCTCAATAACATGTTTAGTTCTATCATGAAACACTATATTGACAAAAGGCTCCACATAGCTTAATTAACACAATGGATGACATTCGGCTCCAACGATTGTCCAACCAATCCTACAAGGAGCTTTCAAAGCCACACTGCTTCTCAAAATTCCACACATGTTGCAATGTACATGACCTCTACAGTACTCAGTGCCACTGAAGACTACTTCCTACTACATCAGGAGATCATCGCAGACCCCAAACTGAAATAACATCCAAAGGTGCTCTTCTAATCAACAACACAACTTGCCAAAACCGAATCTGTATAACCATGTACCTCTAGGATCACACCTGTAGAATATCTCAGCCCATATCCAAATTTCCCACACAAGTATCTCAAGACATGTTTCACTGCAACAAGATGTACTTGCCTCGATTCACACATGAACTAACTAAGTGCACTTACTGCATAGCAGATTTCAGGTCTAGTGTTAACTAGATACATCAAGGATCCAATCAATTGCTTGTACATCGTGGGATCCACCAGGTTTGAACTAGCTGGAGCCTCCTTCAACTTGTGCAAATTGGTTTCCATAGGTGTAGAAATGGATTTGCAATCCATCATACCAAATCTCTTCAAAATATCAATAGTAGGTTCCCTCTAAATCTTTAAGTACTTGCATCAACCTTCTAACCTCATCATCCAAGATTGCCTGCAACGCTTACCTTAGCTAAATGTTTTCCAGTGCACACCTTTGGTACTGTAGAGAGTTCAAGGTTGAACTCCTCGACCTCATTGCAGATCACTCTATTCTGAATAGGTTTGTGGAGCTACCAATGACAAATACAGATGATAGTTTTGAGCAATTATGATCTCAGCAACTAAAGGGATCCTATAAGGGTTTAGCACCTAGCCTTGCAATACAATAATCTTCACTTCTTCTCAATGAGTTACAAAGCTTCCTCTTGATCCTTGCTTCAGAGATTGCAAATAAGTCTTCTGGAAGTGAACTCCCTCTAGCCATCAACTCAATCTCATGTCTGCAAGTTGTGACTTCACGCTTGATCATTTCTTTGGTCGACATGACTTCCTCATAAGATGCCTCAAGATTTTCATCACTAAGAAATCTCTCATCACTTTCTTGCCCCTAGATATTTTTGGAAGCATTATAGAGAGAGATTACTAATTGTTTATAACTATGCAAAGAAATATGAAGACTAGAATCATACAAGGTTTATTATATCAAGTTATAGCATGAATACATAAGAATTTATGAACAATATTAAAACATGAATAAGTAAATCAACCTAAAGGTAAATATATCAAAGGATCATAATGAAGGGATAAAGAAACTTATCTTTATTGAATTCTGATATAACTCTTCCTTCCATCTTTTACTCCTCTCAGGAGTTCCAAACTCAGCACAACAAAAAGATAATTTGCGCAACTATAGATTTCTTGAATGCAATATGCAGTTAGCATGTAGAACCAACCCTCTCCAAGAATCAAGGCTCTATTACAGTTCATTCATTAGAGAACTATATCGATGTGACCAACTAATCACCATCGAAATTGCAGTTCTCTTTTTATTTAAGAGTCAACACTCAGAAATCTTTACAACCAACATGAACTAATCTTGCAATGAATAAATGAAATCTTCAAAAAATATTATGCTAGTGAACACAATTCAAGAGAAACCATAATCTCTCTTTACTAATCACACAAGATCCAAAATAAATGATATAACTCAGCAAACTGAAATTCAACCTAGAAAGGTGATTTCAAACAAATAAGGAATACTTATCTCTCTAAATATTCTAATGGATGCAAATATTGGACACAGTATGATACATTGCTCTTGCACTCAAAATAGTCCACAACCTTCACGGTTTGAACACAGGCCCCTGGAAAGGTTAAATTTGAACATGGTCTTTGACCATTCAAATTTACGATGCACTTTGTTTCTTACTGCAACCCACCAGATTATGAAACAGATGCAACACGCTTATTAGCAACACACGATGAATGAAGGTGACACCAAATGATCTCATCCACTGGATCACAATTCAAAAGAAAAATATGATCTTTACTACACACATGATCAAGCAAAAGTTATCAAATCTGCACAACTCAACAAACTGAGTTTTACCCTAGATTCAAAAATATAAACAAAAGGGAATATTTATCTCTTAGTAGATTTGAATTCCTTGCAGTCAACAATTTGAACTTTACTAATCTTGCACTTAAGGTCAAGGATAAACTTCATAAAATCCTCATTCCAGAAGTCTCAAGGTTGAGACCCAGTATGACCGCACGACAACTGCTCAGGATCACACCAACCTTCCAATGAATCACAGATCAACTGATCACTGCCCTTAGTAGTCATGAGTCAAAGTGAATTTTCCTTAATACCCAAAATGCATCCAAGGATAACAAGATGATCTAGTGCTAATAGATAATATTTAAGCCCAGAAGTCATGAAATAGATAGAAGGCCAAGAGCAATACAAGTTCATTCCTTCATTATATCAATATACTCGATACACTCAATATTAAGCGATATATACTCCCGGTGAAGCTTGATAACTCCCTGCAGATCGATTACATCAAATGATGATGTCAATGAGATCTCCCAACAACAGAGTTAAGTAATGACAAGGTCGTTTAAATATTAAACTTCCCTTTCAACGAATGATAGATCTAGAGTACTAGATATTGACAACCATCGATGAGGATATGAGCATATGGAAATCAATCTAGGAAGTAAAAAAAATGTGATGCCAGAGTAAGAGCGCTCCTCTCCAAAAAATAACTTAAATTCCAACATACAACGGTAGAGGTTGATCGAAATGAGTATAACTCCCATACCAAGCCGAGCTTTGTCACTCCCATATATGTGCATAGGTAAATACATGCCCATCATCGAGATTTAGCCCAAGCCTTTACTAAGGATGCAGATGCTAATACTGTCGTCTCTATATATCATCCAAGCCTGATCAAAAATACAGAGTTCAGATGTAGAACCCGCACATTGAATATGTGATGTGGAAAATAGCTGATTGGCAACTCGACCACCCAACAAATAAAAAATGTTGCCAATACTTTTATATGTCGTCAACTCCACTAAATACAAGCAGTGATAATTCTAGAATGAATTCCAAGCAGTATTTTGATATCTCAAAAAAAAATCGCTCGACAATGCAATATAGTTGTCAAAATGATTCTCAAGCCTTAGAGACTTTGAAATATTTAAGAGATTTGACTTAAGCGGATTGTAATCCCAAAGATATATCCCACATACAAGACATATTACTGGAAATAGATACAAACAACCTATGACTGGGACTTATGAATATTCCTTTTACTCGACTATAATTTTTCAAACACTCCTGTGATTTCCTTCAACACTATTTGAAATTACACCTGATTAGATCTTGCATCAACCCGCTCTAATACCATGTTAGTTTTATAATCAGATGTAATGCACAAAAAATTAATTTAAAATCAAACACAATAACACAACAAATACCCTGGGAAAACCCTCCTCTTGAGGGAGAAAAACCCATCAACAAATATATCTATTATATATATGAGCAATGGCAACAAGTCTCTTTACAATGAGGCCACACACAAGGCCAATAATCAGTACTAGAAATTATGTAACACAAACTAATAATATTCCCTTCAATCTGCACTTGAATAGATTCACAATCTACCTTAGAATAATTCCCACTAGATAGAATAATCTGCACTTGATATAATTCGCACTTGAGAAGAAGGAGATCAAACTTGCTTGATACAAAAATGAGAGAAAGTGACCTTCTATATATACATGTTGCTTAGAGAGGTCACACCTTTTCAAGGACAAGGTCGGCCACCATAAAAATAATTACAAATAATAAATAATAATTACAAAGGAGGTCGGCCATATTAGAGATAATTTCCATTAAATAATCACTAATAAATAAGGAAGTATGAAGCCCGAAGCTGCAATAACATCAACATCCTTGGCCACATCAGGTGTGGCATGAGTAGGTAGATCAATACCGATCTCCACATATTTCACTTCAAACACATCCTTTAATCTCTAATAAATCATCTGCAGACTTACTGTTCCTTTTCTCTCATGTTTTTCAATAATCTCTCTTAGGCTTTGTGCTAAGATATCATCACAACGTTGCACATCACCATGTGCTATATCAGGTTGGACATCATCACAACTATTCTTTTCATCAATTGCATTTTCTGGATCACAAATGTGTTGGCTTCTATGAGTTGGCGACACTTTATCTTTTCTTTCCTTTTGTTTTTTCTCTGCATTTTCTTTGCACTCTTTTTCTTGCCTATAAAACAAAAAAAATATCATATTATGTCTTATATACATAAAGCTCTTTCCTATAAAATTTCATTAAACCTATTAAACAAATAATATACTACTTAGTGGATTTACAACTTGCATGTTTTTCAAACCAAGATGGGATAAATATTCATTGTTCTTAGCCACCTTTTCTCTATGAAAGCACTCATAATTTGTCACCAAAATTTCAACATTATGATCAATATCATCTAATTTGTGCCTTAAATTCTTTTTCCACATTTCTTGAAGTCCGAATAAATAATAATGTATAAATTGACAACTTGAATCAATAGAACAACAATGGAATATGAGTTTGAATCTCAGATTTTTGACATTGAATGAGCTTTTACTTTTAGAAACCTGTCAAATTAATCACACAAAAACATCAAATGTTCCCTGAAAAACCAAACATATACTTGATACACTTGATCTAAATAACAAAGAAAAATAAAACTGGAGACAACCACATAATCGTATTCAATAGTATCAACAAGCAACTGAAACCAAAAGTTTAGCCACCAAATTATAACTTCTTCTCCATTGATCTACTTCAAATTGATTTTACAATACATATTAGAAATCTTTTCTCTTCAAAAAATCATCCTACTACTAATTATTTTTTGATTCGTTCTTGGTTTCCCTTTTATAGATAGATAAGGAGAGTGACAAGCTTCAAACTGTTTCATTTCAAAAAATGTCTTTTTAGTTACCTAAATCAAAAGGTCTTAATTATCATTATTTACATGTGGTTACATAAAAGTAATGAAAGATAAGAAATGAAGAGAACTGAAACTCATCATATGTTGTAGTCCAGAGCACTCGCAAGACACCAAATTCCATTAGTCATCGTAAGGTACCCATGATTATTCTGATCTGGCAAGGTCCTCTCTCCATGATATCATCTTCAATGCTCAGTACTTCACAATTTCTAACACCAGGCCTATTGTTATGGGGGATCTAGATATGTCTTCTCCCATTTGAACATCGTATAGTCATCAAGCCATTTATATTCTTGGATCTTTGATATGTTGGCAAGGTGACTTCTCCATCTACTATCTAACATCATCTAGTCTCTGCACTGAACTTTGAGTATCCAGAATCTAGTGCAATCACCCTGTCCAACATAAAATTAAAACTATGGATATTTATATCATGATCTTGTTGTAAACAAGCAATGCAATTTGGGACTACTTTTTTGAACTCACTTTTCCAACTGGTGAAATCTTTTAACTAATCATCTTCTCCAAGCATCCTAGGCACAAACCATTGGTTTATTGTATGGAAAGATTCTATTCTTGTAGATCTTCTAGCTCTCCCTTGACACATACTAGGACTCATCAATCACCAGTTTCACCATCCTCTTTGTGGGCTTTAAAGTTGCAGGTGCATCCACACTTCTCTGTAAGACCTTGCACAATGTCCTCAATGTATGATGGATGGGTTGCCATTTCTTAAACAAAGGATCCAAAATGAGAGCATGGGCTTTCATATGTTCTACTACTTGGGAGAGGGAAGTATAACATTCATACACTTTTTTTTCTTTTTCTATCACCATCTTGATTCTGTGCTCTAAGAATTTTTCTAATGCGCCATATATTTTTTTCCTTACTTTGGTCTCCTCATTTCACTTCTTTAACCTTTCTATTCTTGCTTCAAGGCCTCTATTTGATCAATGGAAATAGCATCAGTTTTTTGGGTTGAGGGTTGGTACACTACCATTTTAGTACTTTGAGAAGGGCCTGCCCCTTTTAGTTGCTTCTTTAGCTTCACAATTTCTATAAACTTGTTCACTTCATCATTCATATTTGTTTCTACTTTTTCATATTCTGCAAGTTTATTCTCCAAACTCTTGACAGCTACTCAGGTGAGCATAGTAGAATGCATAGTCATGGTAGCTACTTCTAAGTTTGAGGTATCTTTGAGGGTCTTGACCCATTGCACTCCCTCTCATTTCTAGCATAATTTCTAACAATTTTGGCTTCTCTGTATTTTTCTACTTAACCCAAAAGGCTAAGGTCTCAATTCTTGGATTATATCTTGTCCCACTCATGCCTTCCTCTGAATCAAATAGCTATTAACATGGGGTCTTCTTGATTTCTTAACTAATCAAGTAGGAACATCCTTTTCAAATCCATCCCAGGTATAAGCAAGATATTACTTTTCAACACCATTTTCCTAGCTTCTTGTGGACTAATGTCAACATCATTTATCCTCAATTCATTGAAAGTTTGGGCCACAATTTGATCATGTTGAGATTCCTCAACACCCATATTGTTTATCTCAACTTCGTCCTCAACTTCGTCCTCAAACTCTTTCATTTTCATTTTAATCCAGAAGTCTTTGAATTCTAGGGTGTTGATAAATTCACCATCCTCCATGAATCTGAGGGTTGCAATCATTATTTCATCATCATGCATCTCCTGCTCACCTTGTGCATACATATCCAGCCTCACCTCTAGCTTGTGTGCTTCAGTTTCATTCTTTTGGAGTGGTTGATTGACTTCAACATCATCTTTTAAGTGCCCTAGCACATTGGCCAACTCCTTTATATCTCCAACCTCTTCACTTATCTCGTATGATACAAGGGGATTTGGCTCTTGCACCCTTTGTCTCTTGGGCCCAGATTGCTCTGGAGGTGATTATGGAGAAGCATATTGCATTGAAGTAGTGTTTGGAGGGGGCTCAAAGATTACAACTCCACTTGGTCTTTTGGTAGGAAATTTGGTGGGCTTCTCCAACTCTATTCTTGATTTACCATATAATTTCTCAAAATTATCAATCATTAGGTTGATCCTCTTGATGGGATTTGATGTTTCATCTATATAAAATCCCAATAAATCTATGTTTATCTTCCTCTTTTCTTCCTCTAATTTTGTTAATATCACCCATTTTCTTCTCCTCTGAAATACTTCTTGGAGAATCAAGCAATTTCTTATCACGTCCTCCTTGTAATCAACATCATGGTTGATCCCAAACTTAGTGAGGATTGTTTCCCTCACAAAATTCATGTGGCCTTTGGGGTCAAAGACCCTTTCTCCCCTAGACTCCAAAGAATATCTTGTTTTCAAATAATGTTGCAACTCCTCAAGAGTATCAGATCCAACGGACAATTCTTCACATATGGTCAAGTTAGGAAAGAATGTGCCTTTCTTCTATTTATGCATGACCTCCTTCTCCATCCATAACATTTTCCACATAAACTCTAAGAAACAGAGAGGAACAAACTTGGGCAAAATATGTGGGGCTTGGGGACATCCATATACTCTTATTACTGTAACATCTAGAAAAAATAGCCAATCACCAATGTTGTGGGTATTCCCTTTCTTTGGCCTCAATGCTAAGGGTCTTGACAGTTGTAGTATTGGCACATATGTAACCTTGTTGATTTATGACCAAGCACATACATAATTACTTCTACAAAATTATCATGAAAAATAACATAGTTGCTCCTCTTGCATCTAATGTCCCATATATAACACCAATTTTGAATAGGTAGTTGATCACCCTGTTGATCAACCATTCCTAAACATATTCTCCTAGTCCATTTATCACTATTCTAATATAGAATTAGGTGACATAGCAAAGAGTAACATCTGAACATGATGGGAGCTTTATCTTCTCTTACTTGAAAAAACCCTGCATGCAATGCACTCTTAATGAATGAAGCAAAATCATACTCAATATTTGTCTCAAGGTTTTGGATCCTCATGGCCATCATAATTAGGCCAATTAGCATCTTCTCTTGAGCATCCATTCCAAGAATTTTACACAAGGAAAAATAGGTTCTCTTAAAATATATTTGAAAATATTTTATAGGAAATGGCTCAATGCGAGAAGAGGAGATAGTTATTCTTCTGTTATTTTCACCCTTCCTCATGTGCATAGGGATTTCATCACTCCTATAATTTTTCCTCAACCTATTGTACTCCTCACTTTTCTGGAAGTCAATTTTAGCAAGGGATTGTTTATTCAAGTTGAAACACTCTACAATGGCAGACTTGGTTAATACCACCAGTGGTGAACCAGCTGTCATCCTTACGGTTCTAGTGGTTGGATGATAGTTTCGTGCCAATACTCTAATGGATTCAATATCTATAAATACATTCAGGACTACCAACTTGGCTAGGTCTAGAGTCCAAGGGATTGACATTGGGATTTTTCCATCTCTTTTATCATAAAAATACCAAAACAAATCCCACCCAAAGATGGTAATGGTTGCATCTCGACACCTATGCATTGTGTCTCTAAACACTTTCTTAAATCCTCTATTTGTTGAATCAAGTAAAATGTCTAGTATGGATTGTTGCAAAGGCCTTTTCTTCACCTTGGGTTCTTCCTTCTTACTCACAGGTTCACTCTTCTTAGGTGGCATGGTGTTTGAATTTTCTAAACCCTTAATTGCATATCCCAATTGACCAAATGCTTTAGATTTGCTACAAAGAGTGTTTGTGCACTTACCGGATGATATAGTAGTTAATGAGATTTTCTTCCTCGAACTCCTTAGCTCCTTCCACGATGATCCTTTTGTAAATTATTGCAAAAAATGGTGTCGAATTATAGATATAATTTCTTCTAAACTCATTCATTTTGACATTAATGCCTACTTCGTTCAAAATATTTCATAATCTGCGCCTATTTCAATTTTGAATATATGTCGTTGATCTTAGAAGATCAAATGGTTCATGATAATCAGATAATTACTATCATAGTTGAAATAAATGTTTTTACCAACCTGTACCATAGTACCACCATCACTTCTCTTAACCATTGTGGGATGGCGGTGTCGCATAATATACTCATTTTGGCTATCCCGCTATACCGCGGGCTTTATTTATGTTATCACTTTTCTACTATGAGACTGCAGTCCTCATAACACCATACCACACACTCCTTTTATGTTGTAGTTTGTTCACTATGGGATGATGGGTTATACATCCTTATACCATCATACCATAATTCCTTTATAATTTTAAAATATGTTTATCACGGGGTGGCAGGTTATATAGCTTCATGTCGCCATACCACGCACTTACTTTTTCTTTACAGATTATTGATCGCGGGATAGCGGGTTACATAACTTAACACTGCCATACCACATGTTATTTTAATGTCATTTTTTGTTAATAGCAGAACAACGGGTTAACCTTTGATAGTTAAGTTGAGATCATACCACCATACCACAATTTTGATTTTATAGTCACTGCACTTGTCATGGGGTAGCAGTATACTTCTATACTCAAGAGACCTATCACTGCCATTCCATACACATCTTTTATGACTGCCATGATATAGTGGTATATGATTACATCTAATTTTCTACCCCACCATACCACTGAGGGCCCTTATAACTGAGCAACTACTCCTGCAGGGGTGCGATAATGGATTTTTATGAATGTAAAGGTGCTAGACACATCTTATTTAAGCATATATGATGATTTATTAAATCTTTGGAATTGTATGAGGATTTTTCAATTTCAATCAAACCTAATGTTAAGATATCTATATGTATTATTAACTCGAAGATGTTTATTATTGTTTCCTTCACACAAGCATATTCAATGCATGTGGAGGCTAGAAGCTATATTACAAACTAAAGCTATCCAAATATTAGAGAAATGACTACCATTTATTGCTAGGATTTTAAAGAGTTGTTTACTTTCATAGGTATCTTATTGCATTATTTGATACCTTTAGACCTTGCTTGCTTCTTTTCATATCTAGCAATTCTAGAGAAGTTAGAAAAGTCTAGCATCTAGAAAAAATATAGGACATACAAGGAATTATATTTTAACTACACAAAATTAATTTCAACCAAAGTAAGAAAACTAAGAAGAATGATTGAACCTAACTTTAAATGCACTTCAAATCAGTAGTGAACATCTCATGTTTTGTATGCAATGTACCAACAGAATAATGATGATTATATTCAGAAATGTATCAGTAAAACAACAATGAATAAGAATACCTATACTCATATCTTTATTACGTTCAATAATAAATTACACCATACATATAACAAAATTTTAGGTGACAAGCTTACAAGTTAAGGTGACAGGCTAGTTAAGGTGGCAAAACATCATCATAATCATTTGCATTGCTAGCAAGATCATAATCTTGATCACTTGTGTTTGCATCTGCTTGATTTTCTCCCTCATCCTCATATGTGACATGCAATACATTCTCTCTCTCAATCTCTTTGTTGGTAATCAAAATTTCTTCTTCAAACACTCCATCATCATCTTCATCCACTTCATTGAATGTTTCTTGTAATTAACATATTTCCCATTAGGAATTATATCGATAACTTCCATGAATTTTTGTTTTGAATGAGACTCTATTTGAATGACATACGACTATCTTAGGATTCTTACATCATAAATTATAAATGATTGGTTAATTTGAAGAGGGGAAACATATGGATCATCTATCTCTAATAAAAATTATCATGTATTTGTGCGTACAAATCCATACTCATCAAATTGTACTGTGGATGGTCAGATCCACTTACATTTTTATAATATAGGACTATTTTCACCAAAATCCACTTGAATAATTTTTTGGATGAATCCAACATAAAATTTCTTCTCACTTTCATGAATAATTTCAACACTAACAACATAATCACAATTTGTCTTTCCTTTGTCTTTTTCTTCCACTCTTAAATGACTACCATAGGCCCACATTCCACTAAAACGCATAGCCCATATATGTGGAGATTGTGAAAGCTCACTTTCCTCCGTTGTTATTTCTTGACCTTCTTCTTTTGCATCACTGAATACATTAACAATCCATTCTTCAAATTTTGGAAAAGAATCACCTCCAATCGAATCATGATGTTTGCGCTTTTGAGGTTGATTTTGCATCCAAGTTTGATTCTCTTCTTCATATTTTCTACATAGAATATTAATGTACAAATAGTAAGATTAATAATATAAATGTGTAAATGCAATTGAGTAAATAAATTATTGTGTATTTTTTTTACCTATGCCACTTATCGAACAAAGATGTGTTTCAAAGAATGTAGGCATGTATCACACTTCTTTCTTGATATGATAGCTTGAAGCATCATCCATTTTATTCTAATACTTCACTTGCAACTCTCTCATCTTCATCATCATCCCATACACGTCGATTTAAATTTTTAAAATCCTTCATATATGTTGTGTAAAATCCCATGGCCTCTTGCATTGAATATACCTCAGACATGTTGCCTTATGGTTTACCCTAGTATGAACATTTTTTTTCAAAACCTTCATATATCGTTCTATAGGATACATCCATCTTGTTCTTACTAGGCCACAATGCTCTAGTTCATATTCTAGATGTATCAAAAGATGCATAGAAATGTTAAAGATTATTGGTGGAAATTCCCATTCCAATAGACAAAGGAATTCAACAACCTCCTCCCTCAAACTATCAAAGTTTGAAGGATCTAATACATGTAAACTCATTCTCTTTAATATTAGGCCCAACCCTATAATTTCTAATCTTGTCCCATTTGCAAAACTTGATATATTTACCACAATAGGTAAAATATTCTTGATTATGACATGATAGTCATGGGTCTTGAGGCCTCTTAAGCTATTAATGTCAGTTTGGCTTGTAATACTACTACTTACATATCCAGTGGGAAAGCGAGTCTGAGACATCAACTGTAAGAATTGTGCATGTTGTTCCTTTGTCCAGACATAAGGAGCACTAGGTTTTCTATATTTTTCATCATCATATTTTTCAACGCAAATATTTCAATGAATCTTTAGTTCTCAAAAGTCTTCACATGATGAAATAGTATCAAAAGCACCAAAAAGAGTTTCTATAATAGCATAGGCTATATTTTTCTCAGTATGCATAAAGTCAATAGTATGCCTAATGGCTCTATCCTTAAAGTATGGAAAATTATAGAATATGCACTACCGTTTTACACTGCTTTCATTACATGGGTCATATCTACTACCAACAATCCCATCATTTTCAATTATAAATGGCATTCTTTTTTGCCCATTCTCAACAATGTAATCACTTGTTATTAGCAATGGTGCTTCATGATTATCTTCTTGACCATTGAAGCATGTTTTTTGTCGATGATATGGATGATCCATTTTAAGGTAAGCATGATGTCCACAGTAAATACACTTACACAAACTTCTTGAGTGCCTCACAAAATCCTTGAAGTTGCAAGCAAGACATCCATTGTATCCATGAATAGTGAGATCAACAATGTGCCATATGCAGGAATATCATGAATCGTAAACAATAAGGAAGCTCTTAAAATGAATTTTATTGAATAACCAACCCTTAAATATTGGTTTGCTTCAATTTCTTTCCAAAATTCTATTAGATCATCATATAATGGCTCTAGATAAGCATCGATTGTAACTGAAGTCACACTTTTCTTTCCTAGTATAATCAATAATATCATTAAGAAAAATGGTTTAGTTTCTAACCATGGAGGTAAATTATAATTTATTAAAAACACTAGCCAAGTTGACCATTTAGTACTTTGATCTAAGAATGGGTTCACCCCGTCTAGAGCCAAACCCAACCTTATATTACGAGGATCTTGAGAAAATTAGGCCATCTATTATCAAATTGCATCCACATCTTAGAATTAGACACATGTCATTATTTTTCATTGGTGCTCTTATTTCGAGCATTCCATTGCATAAGTTCAGCAATGTCTCTACACCTATACATTCAGAGTAATCGTGGGATTATCGAAAAGTTGCGAAGAACCTTTCTAGGAACCACAACTGATTTCAACCCTTGTCTATACCTCACTTCATGGAATTTTGGACATTCACTCTCACTTGTAAGATTATTGTGAAATAATACATAACCATTCACACATGTGTGGATGTTTTCATACCCTAAGCCTAGTTTAGTGATTTTCTTTTTACATTGACTTTGTTTTGTTGGCAATGTGGAGTCAAGTGGTAACAATGAACTTAATAATGCCAATAACTGATCTACACTCTCATTTTTCCAACCAAGCAACACTTGTAAGTTAAGAATTTGAAGGATTTTTGTCAAATGACTTAACTTTCAATTAGCATACACAAGCTTTAAAGCATCCTCCATCAACTAGGCCCAATTATCATTTAGAATCTCATTCAATATTCTATCAACTTCAAACCCTTTGTCTAACATTGTTGCCTCTTCATCTATGTTTGGTGCCACTTCATCTATGTTTGTCTCCTCTTCATCTCTCACACTCTACAATTCTATCATATCTTCATAATAATTGTAATCCCAAGGGCATATACCACTATGCCCATATCTTATCATATGTCGACAAATCACATTTCTTTTTTTCACCTTTCCACCAAGACAGTCATTATATGGACATGAATATTTGTCCATGTCCCTCTCATCGACTACTCTCTCATCATATGCATGGTATTGATACGTAGTCAACCTTCGAGATTGATCCATCTACAATTGTAACATGTCAACCATTCATTGAAGTAAATTTTGCTAAGTTTCACTTTGTGAGTAAGTAAACCATGTAACAAGTCATTGCAATAAAAAATTATTTTCTTTATTGAGAAAAAATTATCATAGATGTCATAACAATGAACAATAATGATTCCATTCCAATATAATAAATCCATGATTAAAATATTTCCAAGAATATGTACAAAGTACATACATAGCTCAATCGAGCTTCAAGCAATAGATATAGATAGTCTAAGAACCTCTTTTCAAATCTTTGGTCTTCTTTTCACCTGCTGAGGAGGAGAAGAATCACTTACGTTCTTTTCTGCCAACCAAAGACTCATATGTGGTCCCCTGCACATCTATCATTCGATAGATGGCCCTACCCTTCGACAAAGAGATTGGTGGGGTAGCCTTGTAATGACAACCAACTGAGGTTAGTGTTGTGTCCTACATGGCTAGAACTTGTAATCCAACAATCTAGAAGTAGCATGCAAATAAATGGATCATGGTGAATTGACAGTGGAGCCAAAGGCAATCACCCTACTTTGGACAAAGTGTTCTCACCCAACACTTCGAGTGATATTCTACTCACATACACTACTCAAGCTTGATTTGACTTTAGGCCACTATATAATATGCATAGGTTTATCCTTCAACGAGTAGTCTTTAACCCTACAGACAACCTATTCCCATTTCCCATAACTTAATAATATATCTACTCATAAAGCATAAATACAAGTACCCTCCCCTTAACAGATAATCAAACCCTAGGTGTACCTTGGGAACTACCAATTATACCAATAACTAGCTATGGACAACTCTTAAGTTATCCCTGATTAACCATATCTAGTAACATTACTTATGAAAAACAATCTCTCCTATCATGGAGTAAATACAAGCACTACATAGAAAAGAGTAACATAGCTTCATATTCCTTTCCAAAGAAAATACTATATTTTCCTAATGCAAGTATTCCAATCAAGTCATTCAAATACATAACCTTTTATAAACAAACATAAATAAAGGAAGATTGATCCTCATGCCTGCAATACGCTTGTTCAATTGACTGATTGTGGTACAGTTTCCAAAACAACAACTAGCTTTGCTTTTGATCTCTCAATCAATGCCTCAACAAACCTATCTATCACAAGTTGATAATATACTTCTCACAAAATGCTCAATGCTCTCACAAATTACTCTATACTCTCACAAAATATAGCAAGATAAAATTGTAGATTAGAAGTGGATAATGGAGTGGAAATAGAATGAGTAACAAATGAGAGAGTATGCTTCTCTATTTATACAACAACAAAGAGACTTTACATCCTACAAAGAAGGCATGTAAATTGACAGCAATATCCATGCTAGTCGACTCACTTCACTTGGAAAAAAGGTGGCAGCAAATCCAGAGTTTACTCAGCATACTAGGCTACAAGTTGACCTCTAAGTTTGACAACAGCTTAATGACTATTTCAATCAGCACATGATCAAATGGTGCCATTTGAATTATTCTCAGAATGAACTTCTACAACATATAGAACTTCATATTATGGCACCATGCAAGCAGCCATCTCTCTATAATTTAGGCGCGGTTTAACTCTTTTGAATCAGTCTATATTTAAAATGCAACACATTGCACAAGTCAAGTAAGTCTATGAACATCAGGAATGATGTGTCGCTTTATCTCATAAATTAGCTTTGACCAATTCCTTACCTAGCTATAATCTTTTCCTATTAATATGCATTTATATTTACTTTACTAGTGTTATAAATCCATCACCGTATGATGGGCATCCCAAGAGTAATTGTTGTTTACTAAGTCAAATGTATTCTACCTCAAGAATCACCTAATTCATACTCTCAATGTTGATTTATTTGCTGCACTATATATTACATATAGTTCAATCTCTATTTATTTTCCAATATACATTATATTCAACATTTTCAATGCTTTGTATATGTCATACAGAATCGGCCTATGTTTGAATAATAATTCGGCCTCTAAGCATTGCTTATGTCAATCGATCTCAAAGCACATAATCATATTTAAATATATATATTCATATATGTGTATATCAACATATAGATGTTTATATATATCATGTCAATAAATGAATACAACCAAGTTAACATTCTCATAGTAATAAAAATTACATCGATTTTGTACATACATACATACATACATACACACACACACACACACACACACACACACACATATATATATTCCTCTATATACATGTATATGTATGTGTACATATATCGATACATTTGTATGGCATATTTGTTTCCCAATCATACATGTGTATTGATACATGTATACATATGGATATATGTATATATCATATATATATATATATACACATTCGATTGTATCCCATGCTCATACATGATTACTATCGTATCGATAAGTACCTACATGCAATATATCTATATATTGACATATACATGTCGAGGTCCATTTGATAGTACCCCCTCCGCTTATGCTTTGCTTTCGTTGATACTTTTTCATAATCACGACCTATGTTGTTTTGTTGGATACTTTGATCGCTGGTTTTGAGCGATGGATTATACTGTGACATGATGATACTTTGTGTGATGTTTATTGCTTTCAGACATGATATGATGTTGTGTAGATGTTTACTTTTAGTTGTTTATGGATATGCACATGTTTATGATGGACTAACAATATTTATTGAGTCAGTTTTCTATGAGTGTATTGGTGTGGAGAACAGAATCGCATCACTCGCTTGCGAGTGCCCTGCGATATCTGTGATTTTCTCCGCACGGTGTGTTTGTTTAATGCTTTATATATATATACATGTATGCATGTTGTTTGCTCGGTTGCATGATTTACAGGTACATGACACCGACTATGCCTGTGTAATCAGGTTTGAGCATGTCAAGACTCAACGAAATTGTTGATCGGGAGATAGTAGTTAGGTTTACCCTAGCCTAGTTTACAATTCTGGTCATAGTACTTAGTCAGTTTTCAGTTTTGAGTCATAGGTTGTATTGTGTTTCTGTTGGTTAAATCATTTTTGAAAGGTAAATATTGGTTAATTTTAAATATTTGTTATTGTGCTTTATTTATTGTTATTTAATTAATATTTAAATATGATTGAAATTTATTTACTTGATTATTTAATACATTAGTTAGTTTATTTAGTTAAATAGTTGATCTTTAAAAGGATTTAACTATTTTAATTAAATAAATAAATTAATTAAATTAAATTATTAAGTGCATAAATTATATTATATTTAAATGAGTTAAAAAAAAATTTAAAAAATAAAATAATATGCAAGTAAATTAAATTGTGATTGAAAATTGTTTTTTAGTATTTAAAATAAAATGCATGAAAATTGATTTGTAAAAGTTTAAATTAAATAAATTGGAAATTGCATGCAAATTTAATTGGCAAAACTGCCGAGAAGTGGAGAAGATATTTTCTCAACAACTACTCGACATGTGTGTGAGTGCTTTTATGAGGTTGTTGAAAAATTTTACGGAGGTTATTGTGGATTTCGGGAAAATTGACAGAGGCTATTCAATTTCCTCACGGGGAAATTATCAGAGCACTGGAAAAATATCCTCTTACTGTGATAAAAATTATAAATCTTCTTAGAAGTTGTTACCTCTCTATGATTTGGGGTTGTTATTTCTTGTGGATCTTGTTGGTTGTTAAAGCTATTACTTGGAATTGGAATTTCTTTTGAGGAAGCTTTGAGAAGATTTCACGCTACAGGCAATTTTCTCCTACAGGAAAATTTCAGTTACAGACAATTGTCAGACACAGGTATTCCTCTTTGTGATTAAATTAATTTCTTTAAAAAGAAAATCTGGGTGAATGTTTGAATATGAAAGCTGTAATTTCTTTTCAAGAAAATTTAGAAATTAAGTTAGTGAGTTTTGATTTCTTTTTCTGTGAGTAATTTAGACCAAAATAAGAATTTATTTTATCAGTAGAAATTTACAGAAAAGTTAGAATCTTAAAAAAAAAAATTATGATTTGAATCAGAAACCCTCTGTAAATTGATTATGAAACTCTCTGTTTTGGAAACAAAAGATCTTGATAAATTCTGAGAATAAAAATAAAAACACTGGTAAATTTACCAGCAGTATTTTTCTTTAATTGTTGAATTTTCTTGATCTTCCAGTAATTTTTAATTTTTAGAATTTAAAATTTCTTGTACATGGAACTGGAAACTGTGATTTTGAAAAGAATGTTATTTTTTTTAAATAAATAAAAAACCTGATGAAATCGCCGTACGGCGAAATTTTCATACAGGGATTTTATTTGAAAATTTTCTTTATGTAAGTGTGGGGCTGGGGCTACCACAGCCGCCCCACAAGGGTTGCGGATTGTGGGCAGCCTCTGCCCACAGCCTGCGACCCTATGGGGAGGCTGCATAGCAGCCAAACCCCCTCACAGGCTCGTGCGCACAGCGCACGACAATGGCTGTGAATCGTAGTTTTGATATAAGTTTATATCTTTCTTTTAATGTTTTATATATAATATTAATACTTATATTATATATAATATATATTTAAAATATATATATTGTATATAATATAAGTTATTAATATATCTAATATTTGTTTATTAAATGTAAAAAAAAATAAAAATTATTTGGTATTGTTAATATGAAATAATATAGTTGGTAAAATAAAATAATTACTTAAATAAAATATGTATATATTTAAGTGATTGCTATATTTTGGAATAATAATAAATATATATAGTGAAAATTTGATTTTATTAAGTGAATATTTTTATTATTCCAATTGATGATTATGTTATTATATGAAACTGAGTTAATGAAGATTGGTTTTGAGAACACAACCTTGTTTTTCTTTGTCAAGAAAAGAATTATAATTTGTTGATTTAACTTCTTGATATTTCCTTAAAAACTTGATTAAAATTTAGTAAATCTTAATTATGGATGTTTATTTACTTTGATTGGCTTTTAAATTGTATTTTATTTTATTGAACCAATGGGGATTTTTTTTTTATGTGTTTCCAAGACTTCCAGATCAATTTTTTTTACTGTGGGTATTATGATTGTTAAGTTGGGTTTATGTGTTGACTAAGTTGTGT
The DNA here is from genome assembly GCA_007258455.2 of Sequoia sempervirens. Classification (NCBI taxonomy): domain Eukaryota; kingdom Viridiplantae; phylum Streptophyta; class Pinopsida; order Cupressales; family Cupressaceae; genus Sequoia; species Sequoia sempervirens. Next base: position 21,812 of record VDFB02094006.1, read on the forward strand.
GCAAGATTTTATTTTGGTACTCAATTTCCGGATTTTGTGAAAACAGATGTTGTTTGCCATATATGGTGTAGGAAATTGCTTGTTGTATCTTTGTACACTTGGTAACCTTAGTCAAGATAACCTAGATTCCCATGTTATGTTTAGGGGAGTGGCTAGTTGTAAGGGCCGACACACAAAGTGGTGTCAGGGTAACTTACAATTAGTTAAGTAAGTCAGTGAAAACTAAAGAACACAGTAGATATATTTAAAACATTTAACAAGATGTGCATGCCTCGCTTATGACTTTTGAGCTACTACAGTCAAGAGTATAAGTCGAGAAGGCCTGGAATGGAAAAATTGGTGTCTCGTTTCCTTAAGAGGCATTCGATTCTGCAACTGTATGCAATAGGGGCCGGGTTTCGTAAGAGGTTACCAGGGTAACCCAAGGATTGGGGGTTGGGACCTAGGAAGAAACACCAGGGTAACCATTGCTACGTTGTGATGACACTCCACCTAGAATAACAGTCAACCTTGAGTTTGTGTTTCAAATCAATTGTCAAAATCTGGAAGCAATGTAACCAATAGTTGGTATGTACTAGTGTCTAGGGTTAGTAGATTAGGTCTAGGTAGCCTTATTACTATCTCCTAGCACGGGGGGTGGACCTACAGGTACCACATGGTTGGGTGGAACGTGCACCTTACTCCGTTGGGTCCCCAGTTTGTTCGTTGCATTGAGCGCTTCATGGATGGAGAGCTCACACATGGATTCCTTCTATACTTTCATCATTGTATATTGTGAACTTGTAATGTTAAAACATCCCTCAATTGTATAAGAGGTGATCAATGTAATTGTAAGTGTATTTGTTATTTGAACTACCTCATCAGATGGATGAGTAATGTAATATCTTATTAATGCAATGTATGGAAAAATATTTGTACTTCATTATGTCTTGAATGGAAAATTTATCTTTATGCAATGAATACTTTATGTTATGATTTAATATGTGCAATGCGAAATACTTAAGTCGCTTATGGAATACTCAAAGTAGTGTATCGTCGTTTAACCTAAGAATGTATGCAACTAATTAACTTAGTATTATTACTTTTAAAAAAAAAAAATTATTACACTTTTATAGCACTTTTGCAACATTCTTAGGTTATTAAGACGGGGGCATTACACCATTTGATAGTTCCATGCATGTATGCATACGGTCTCTCATCGACATGCTTATGTATACATATACATACATTCCATGTGTGTTTAACTCATCAATACAAGTATAGTAATAAAGGAAAGAACTCACAAGCTCAAACATATAAACGTCACCTCGTAATGCACTCAATAGTAATCAAAACCCTACTAATGCAAACACATCAAACTAAGGATGACTTACCAAATCCCAACATAACAACTTGACTCAACCATTTTACTGTGAGTGTGTGTAAGCTTAGATAGATCACATTACTGGTTACTCGATCAAGACCTTCTCTTGAGTGATACTTCCCCTCCGCCTGGAGGATTGAACATATTCTTGCATCAACTAACATATTCCCACAGTAGTTAGTTGTTCAAAAAAATGTGCATTACATATAATACATCTCCATTGTTAGAACATTCATTTCAATAACCATTCATTTCACATATATGCATTTATTCATATATCATTTAAACGAAACAACATTCATAATTCATGGATAACAAAGTGCAAGCACAATTTATTCATCTACATAATCCAAGTTACATCCACGTTTACCCTACATAGTAATAGTAAATAGTAAATACACAATTGGAGTGTAACAGTAATGTTTTGCATTCCAGAATTAATTTAGTTTCCTATTTCAAGAAAAAAATAGAAATCTGAAAAATTCAACTTACTCAGGATCTAATATATGTAAATTCATTCTCTTCAACACTCTTCAGCACTTACACATAATTCAAAGCATTTCACATAATTAGGATACAAAGCACTCTACAAAATTAGAATTAGAGCACTCTACAAATACAAAGCACTCTGCAATAATTCAAATTCAAGAAATACAGTTGGGCATCACTCTACAGAATCATATGTTATGCCTCTACATAAATCTCTATGGTTAGTTTTGTGCATTTTTTACTTGTAGGATTCTCAGTTATCAATGGCTAATTAGCAAGAAACATAGAAATTACTCTACCCTCATTTTGTTGCCCATGTGCAAGAGGCAAAGATTAAAAGTATATGTTATAAACTATCTATTACTTGCACCTCGCCATTTATATTTCTAATATAAAAAATATCCATTGTAGTTAAATAAAAAAAAATAATGGTCAAATTTTAATACACAAAGATAAGGAAACTTTGGGGTGTTTGTATACTATTTGTTTACATTTATAGGAGCATGTTGTAATTCTAAAAATCTTGTTGATCATGTAGACTTATGTTCAGTTTACATGTCGTCTGCAATGTGCATAAAAGAAGACCATGATGACTAGAAATAAACAAATGTTATTTTTATCCTTGTTTTATTGAGGGCCTTCCTTGTCTAGATGATAATTAAAGAAATTCTTTAGCAATGGAACACAAAATTTATGCTTGTTCTATTGATGAACGACAAACATTTAAACATATGGAAATCTTGTCAATGTTAATGAATACCACAAACACTAACAAAAAGGCTAATGAATTCTTTGTTGTAACTTTGAGCATTACTTACTAGCATAAATTATTAACACGTTGAGATAAGATGACTTGTTCTAACAATTGATATACTCCCATATGTGGACATATAGTATCAATTAAAATAGCTTGGTGACCACACTGATTTGATGAACTAGCATAACTTTCAACTATGCCATATGAGACCATCTTCTAGGATTTCATGCAATTAATAGATTAGGCTTGCACACAATGTTACCCAAGCATTGAGGTCTAGGCTAGGGACATGAGCCTGTGGTTTAATGGAAAATTGATCAAAGGAATTAAAATTTGGATGCATGTTACAAGTTCAATTCCCATATGCTCCAAAATGCGTATAGGAAACTAATGAAAAAACAATATGCTAAAATTAGAATTGCCTGTATGGTTCTAGTACTTAGTTGCCTATGTAACTACTTAAGTTACACCAACCAATAACAAACTAATTATGATGTGCATGCATTACTTATTCCATGAAGACTTAGTGAAAAAGAGCCTCAGGGATTAGGTTGGTCAATTGGTTACAAAATTAGAAATTAATAACATACCCATGCATGATAACATGGAACACAAATAGAAAACTTCAAGATATGGTCACTACATTGTATTGATTATACAATGAATAAAAGCATCCAATTCTTTCACAATCTCAAGAACTCCAAATTGTTACATGGTAGTCAATGTCTTATGACAAGATATCCTCCTATTTATGTAACTCATCTCTTATAATACGCAAGGAAGTATATTTCTTTTTGTCCTAATACAATACAATAGGAGTGCTTTCTCCCTAGCTATCTATGGCCTTGATTTATAGCTGCAGGTCCCATGAATAATTTTACAAGCACTCTTTCAACATTTCAACTAGAATAACCCAGAAATAAAATAGCATAAAGAGGAACTTGACCCAAATTCAAAGTTCAAACCCAACATGGAAATCCTTTGATATGAAATTCATTCATACATATGATTTAAGAATTTCCATTTGAAGCAAACAACTACTTTTCACCTTTTGTAGAAATATCTCGAACCCTTGAACACTTGGGGTATACACAATCCTATGAATAGAGTTATTTTATACAGATTTTTGCAACGATGGGAAGAAATTAGTATTTCCTACTATACAAAATTTGTCAAGTACTTTTAAAGGAGAAACTCTAGCTGAATTTTGAAACTTGTTCATAAGGAAAAGAAAACACAAAAGAAAGGGAGAGCAGGTTAGTTTCCACCCAACTATTAATGGGTCATCAAGCCCTTATGGCTCTCACCATTAGCCCCTGGCCAAGAGAGCCTATGAGAACCCTAATGACTGCATTTTATACGCACAAAGATTTACACCAATTTCATCATAACATCACACACAAGGATTACCTTTTTATGGTTGTAACATTCAACATGAGACACAAAATAATAACTAAATAAATAAACAGGATTTATATAGATAATGGAGGCATTGATGCTCAAGCAGGACCCACAAACACTCATACTTGGCACATTCAAATTTATAGCCATTCATGAACTTCACAAGGAGCCATACAATAACTATTTAATGTAATGAGGGTTTCAAATTACCTCTAAATTCGCTGCATAGGGCATCCCCAAATTCAAATTCGTTGTAGAGGGCCTCACCGACTTCAAATTCATTCCAGCAAACTCTAAATTTCTTGCCTGCATTTTCAGAACTCTCCAGGTCCTCTCCAAACAAGCTTTATCACCCATGCAAGTAGCTGACCTCTGCCAAATTCTACACTCTACTATACTCCCCACTCCCACCAACAATTTCCCAAATCGCTATTAACCCTGTGCGCAATACAAGCCACTCTCGCCAATAATTTCCCAAAAGTTCATTTTTTTTAATCACCCACATTAATATCATATTGTCTAATTTTTATTTTTAGACTAATTATTTAGTCATTTATAGTCGTGATTTTACCCAACGATCAAAATAGTCATTTATTTAGTCATTTATAGTTGTGTTGCAAAAAATGACTACAATTTAGTCATTTTTAGTTGTCGTGTCTAAAAGTTTTAGTCATGTAGTCATTTATTTGCCAAATTCTAGTAGTGGTAATTTTAAATTAAAATTTAACTATTCCATGTGGTGACTCTTCTCAAATTTGTTCATTTCCTATCAACCAACATGTAAATTATTTCAAATTGTGTGTTAAATATTGTATTTAAAGATATCACTCATCTTCATTTTAATTATCACATGATGATCTAACTAGAGGACCATAACAAGGAGTCCACAACCCTAACACATCCAAAGCACATCCCTAAGTATTTTATCAATTGTAAGGCACACACACACATAACTATTGAATCAAGCAATGGGATTGACTAATAAAAAGAAACTTGAATACTCTTACCTCTATTATATTAGGTACCAATGGTGCTTATTAACACCACCCAGTGTGCCATATCATTTGGAGGTAACAATATTCTATATGTATCAAAGGTCTGGTTCTACTTAGGACTAAACTACACCATCAACACAAAATTATCCCATCTATAATAGATTGAGGGTGTGATCCTATATCCCAAGCCCTTAAATTTTGAGGTTCAATTCATCACAAGCTTCTAATTATTTATATAGTTCTATATAAATTAATATTTATTTATTGTTCCAATATATTAATCCTTACATTTTGGTGAATCCTAATCTTCTAACTCCTCTTATGTGTTACCCAAGGTTATGTTTTTTTCTTGTCTTTTATGTTTTACAAATTTCTATAAATTTTACACACCAATTAATTTTTTCTTATGATGAATGCTCTTGTATGATTTAATAATTTGAATGATCACTTGATGATTCTAGAATGTGAGGTTTTATATTAGTGTATTAGTCATAAATAAGTTCTAAAAAGTGTGTAAAATATAAACCCTAAAGCCAATCCAAGGGTGGGTAATGTGGGTGCAACATAAAATATACACAGTAAGCCTTAAGAGTAATATGAATCAATGAAGCTCAAAATCTCAAAAGGAAGATTAAGTCTACAGATAATATGAAACTCAAAAAGGTATAATCTAAAAAAATGTAGTGTTGGTTTAGAAACCTTAAAGAAAATATCAATCTTATAGGATTCATTAAGTTTGCTAAAAGTGTATACCAAAATAAGATTTTATAAATCTTATTATGGGATATCCAATAAAATAAATACATTTTAGCATTATTAACCTAGACTAATTAATTATAGAGTTTATTTCACTTGAATATTGAGCTTATTAGTTGAAATGTGTCAAAACATAAATTCAAAAAGAGTTCACTTAGCTCAACAATTGATGAATGCGCACTTGTAAGAGTAGTGAAGATATAAATTTGATAAGTGTTGGGTTAGGATTTTTTTATTAATTCTATGGAAGAATGACTTTGGCAATTTGAGACTAATCCACAATCACAAACTTGTCTTGCTCCTATGAAATAGTCTTGTGTGTTTTATATTTATCTATGCTCTTGAATTTGTATTCTCACTCTTGACTTCTTAATTTTTACTAAAATATTTGGGGACAATAGTACATATAAATACCTTAAGAGGTATTGATTAGTTATAAGGAATCAAATGGAAGTAAAGGTTTTTGAAAAAATCAATTATACATTTGATATTCACTATATTTAGTAATCTTGGGAGAAGTTGAAACCAATTATTATTTTAGATTCTACTCCATATTTATCAATGAATATTCTATTTTATGGTCTCATTTAAATACCATAAATAGTACAACTATGACTCAAAATTCTACCTTGAAATCTCATCTCCAAGGAGACAAATAAATTTTGTAAATGTATTATATATTAGATTTATTGGCCTATTTTGATGACCAAATACTTGTTTAAATCAAATGAAAAAAAAATCCATTAATGTTTTAGAGGGCCTCACCCTAGGAAATTATCTTCAAAATCTTAAACTAATTGTTCTACCCTATTGGTGAAGAGATCAAGGATATCATGTTGATAACCATTTTCTTAATTTAAAACCATATCAAAGATAGATTATATATATCCTCATTAAACTTGATTATGGATGGAGGTTAAACCTTCTAAATCTACTTGAGTTGATGAATTTTATAATATTAAAGAAAGTCATTTGAAACCTAAAATATTTTAATTTTTACATTGTCATAAATATTAAGTCTTATCTCCTTAAGTACATTCATAAAATAAATTTTCCACATCACCATTGCCCTCCTTGTCATTATTAAGGTTCTTTAATTATATAATTTACATGCTTGATTCACTCTTTATGTGCTCATTTTTAAATAGAATGTTTTTCTAGCAATCTTTGTTTGAAAATTTCACTTTGGTTTGTGCAATGATTGTGAAATAATTACATGTTTTCTTGAATTGAAGTTATATTTCATACATACATACATACATGCACATGCACATGCACATACACATACACATACACACATATATACATACATACATGCATGCATACATGCATGCATACATACATACATACATACATACATACATACATACACGCACACACATATATGCATACATATATATACATATACATATACATAAAAGTTCATTTGTATACTCCAAAAAATATGGTAACTAAATTTCATTCATACACAAAAAAAAAAGAATATCACACATTCCATACAAAGTGAACATGGAAGTTCATTCAAATATTCCATACAAATTAAAAACCAGCTTGAACTTCAATCATACACACAAAAAAGAATATTAGTTCTTTCAATAACACTCTACACAAAGTACACTGTAACGCCCTGCCACGCAACCCTAGGGGAAGTTGCAATTTACTACACAAATGAACTAATTTTTTTTTTAAGAAGAACAATTAGAACAATTAACATGCAAGTTAACTAACCATTGTCAACCAATCCCCTAAGGTTACGAGACTGAGTTACTTAAACCCAAACAAGGAACAAGAGTTAACCAAAACATTATATTACTTAAAGCATTAAGAACGCATACATTCCATACATAATAATTTGCATCAAAGAATATGAAGTACCACTTGATTCCAATGGTATCATTTACAACATAATTACAACACTCATTCCCCGAATGAGATAAATTCAGAAGCATGATTACATATTACAAATTCCACCTCGATAACAAATGAGGGGTAATAAAATACAAGATCAACTAAAAGAATAAAGCATGACAAGATACTGGATCCCACGAGCTCTCCAACTGGAAATCTTGCCACAAGAACCAAAAAGCCGACCCAACGGATTAAGGTGCACGTTCCACCCAACCATGTGATACCCAAAGGCTCACCCCCCGTGCTAGGAGATAGTAACAAGGAATTCCTATACAAGACCATCCACCACTAGACACAGGATAACTAACACTGACACAACCAATCATATGAACCATACAACCATAAGAATAACATAAGTACGACTCCAACAATCACTGACATAAGTCACATTGCTTCCAAAAATTAAGGAAATCAAGAATGATAAGAAGACCATGCACATAAACCCAAATACCAATTGTTGTCGTAGAAAGAGTGTCATCACACAGCTCGTCATGGGATATCCATTTGGGAATCTTCCTAGGCTCTGACCCCCACTCTGGGTTGTCCTGGTGGCCTCTACCGAATCCTGGCACCCATGCTCACTCATGCGGAATCAAATACCTCTCGTAAGGACAAGATAGATGACCTTGCCATTCCAGGCCTTCCCATCTCATCCCAAGTCTATACAAGCCCTTGGGTCCATGAGCGAGGCTCAATTATCTTAATTAGTGTGAAATACTACCTAACTTCTAAGTACAATAATTTAGTTATCACTTGATTAAACCACTTCTGAAGGTTTCCCAGTTTACCTCTTTGGGCTCTGGCCCCAAACAGAAGCCGCTCTTCTACTTGACAACATACCAAACAAAACCAATCATCAAGAGAATCCCAAGTGCATACCAATACGATAAAACCACTCCAACTCTAGGAGGAACACATAAATAAAACTCACTCCAAACACTGGAGACAACAAAAGTCAAAACTCTCTCCAAATACTGGAGGCTACAAAGGTCCAATCCCTCTCCAAACACTGGAGGAAACGAAGGTCAAACCCTCTCCAAGCACTGGAGGATACAAAGGTCAAAACCCTCTCCAAACACTGGAGGCAACAAACACATACTCCACTCCTAATCCAAAGGAGACACAAGACTCAAAACCCACTCCTAATCCCAAAGAGGCACAAAACCCAAGACAATCCAAAAGTTGACTATCAGAGTGACAACCCAAAACTATGAATGAACCCCTATCTGGAAGACTTCAAAACATTTACTCTATTCTCACAACATCGAGAAAGAACAATTAAACACTAAAAGCATTTCGAGCAGTTAAATAAACTAATGTTCGGATTTCCTAAATCCAGTCAATCACAGTTTTCATTTCTTGCATTTATCCAATCAAATAAACAAATTTCTTTTCATGGCATTGAACTACATAAAAACCAATCATTTACTCTATGTTTCATAATTAAATTCCATAATCAAAGCATCTTAATAATTAAAGTCATTTGATCAGAATAAATCAATCATTATCTCTACGTTTAGCAAATATATCCATTATCAAAATATTCTAATAAATAAAACATCTATTAAACAAATTCATAAACAAACACTTTGATCAAATAAAACATTTAGTTAATATCATTTAAACTTTTTATCAACTTAACGTTAATTAATTAATTAAAATTCATTTATCCAAAATACGATATACATTAAATATATAATACCTAAAAATATATATTAAATGTATACGTACTTATGATATCTATTTATTTATTTAAATATTTAAATCTCATTGCTATTAAAACCATTTAATTCAAACTAGATAATCTATTTAAATATATATATAATATACCTATATACATTGTGTGTGTGTGTATATATATATATATATATAATTATAATTATATATAATTTATTATTTAAATAAATATTATTTAATTATTAAAATAATATTATATATTATATTATATATATAATATAATATTAAGTTAATATTAAATAATATTAAATACAATATTAAATATTAATAATAAAAAAAAACAAAAAACAAAATTTAGAATTTCGTTTGAAAACAGAGCCCTGATCTGGGCGCAGCCCCTCCTGTGTGGGAGTGGCCCGGCTGCCACACAACCTCCCCCGCGTGGGGGGGTGTTGTGTGGGCAGCGATGTTGCTTCCACATAGCACCTCCCACTGGGGGGTGCTGTGTGGGAGCAACGCCTCCCTCCACGGGCGGCGCGGGGGTGCAGGGCTTCGGCCCTGCCCTCCGCCATGAACAAAAAAAAATTATTTTATTTATATAAAAAAAAATGTTTTAATAAAAATGGCGAAACCCCTGCGTTTTTTCAAATGCCCTAAAATTTTTGAAATATAAATCAAATATATAGTATGTATATTTGTAAATGTACCTATGTGTTTATATGCATAGGTATATTTACAAATATACATACCCAGATCCTCCATTTTCAGTGACAGAGCAAATAATCCATATAAATTGCAAGAACAGAAATAAATCTTCCAAAACAATAAAAGGGTTTAAAGATTTGGTTTGAGATAGAGATTTCTTTTGGTTTTCTTCCTATTTTCATTGTGTAAGTTTTGTTTTGGTTTTCATTTCAAAATCTATCAACAAATTTGCAAGTTTGAATGCATTTCCCATGGATTTTTCTTGAATCTAAAATAGCATTTCAGAATTTAAAACTCTTTCAAAATGAAGCAAGAAATTAGGAGAAAGAAAAGAAGGAACCTTGTGTTTTCTCCCCAAGTTTTAAGCTTTCAACAATGGTGGATTCAATTTCTCCTTCAACTCCAAAATCAGCCCCAACAAAGCTCTCCACCAAAATCCCAATATATTTCCCCAAAAACAAAATGAAATTTTATTTCTTACATAGAACTTTCCCCAAATTTGGTCAAACCCCTAAAATATCCCACCCACTAAATTTATTGAGCTTTTGGAGGATATTTTCTATTTTCAAATTTTAAAACAAATTTCTAATTCAAATCTCATGCATTTTTCAAAATTAACTAAAATAAAAGAATACAAATTTGCCAAGAATTTACTTTATCAATAATTTAAAAAAATGAAATTAAAACACATTTTCATTGATTTATTTATTTATTTTAATTTATCTCCAACTATCCAAATATGATTTATATTTATATTTTAATTGAATCTTAATATCCAATAATTGCCAGAACAACTATCACATTTAATAAATCACCCTTAATCTAATTAATCAATAGACTCAATATAATTTTATTAATTAAATCAAATCAATCAATAAAATAAATGACGTTTCAACATTGAAAACAAATACATTTAAACGTCAATTTAACTACGCAAGCCATTTGATAACCTCTATAATTTGCAATTAAATAAATACTCAAGGTGAAATGGACCAAATTAAAACAACCAACCCGACAACCACTCGATGACACACTATGACTAGGGTGACGACTTGGCACAGAAAACCTAGCTACTATCTCCCAATCAATTTCCATTGGTCAATGGACACGCTCAAACCTGTGAACCAGGTGCAGTCGATGTCATGTACCTGTCAACCTGCAACAAAGAGTACATCGAACATGCATATATACATATAATATGATCAAACACACCGTGAAGAGGAAATCTCAGGATCATAGGGCACTCGCAAGCAAGTGATACAATCTCGTCCCCTTCACCAATACACAATTATTAACTGACGATTCTATCATCAATAATATGATCAACATCATAAAACATCATTAAATCAAATATCTTATAAGTTAGTCCAAAACATGCCATAAAGATAACATCAGAATAAAATAACATCACATCAACATATAACATTCACATCGTTTAACAATTGCGGTCAAAAGTAACCAAGTTCCAAAATCAAAGCATAATCAGACACAATCATTACAAGGAAAACACTGCCGATCAAAGAGCCAAAATGGAGGGGTGTTACATAGACATCATAGCTCATTCATACACTCCACACAAAAAGAAGAATTTCAAATTTTTCAATCAAATTTCACACAAAGTGAACATTGAAGTGTGTTTGTACACTCCAAAAAAGCAATAGATAAAGTTTAGTTGTACACACAAAAAAGCTAAATTTCAAGGTTCCTTTAAGTGTCCACACACACATAATGAGTTCCAAATTTAGTTCAAACAATCACATCACACAATAATACTCAAGCACACACACCACACAAAGTAAATACCTAATTTAACTTTCAAACGCACACACACAATTCACACATTAAAAAAAAGTAAAATCTAAATTTCAAACATACTTCATGCATGCAATGCCCTCTTTGTCCCTCTCTCTCTCATTCACTCTACCTCACTCTCTCCCTTTCTCTCCCCACATCCCTCTCCCTCTTTCCCTCTCTCCCCTCCCCCCTAATTAATGCTTAAAGTTAATTAAAAATATTCCACACATAAAATGAATACCAAAGTTCATTAAAACTATAACAATCACATAAAACAAATACCAAATTTCATTCAAACTATAAGAGACACATAAATAAGTGGATGAAATAACACAAACAAACAATGAGTGCTTCACACTAAGGGAATGTGAAAATTCAAACTTACATTAGTTAAAAATATGTTGCGCAGACACAAAATGAATACTAAAGTTCACTCAAACTATCAAGGGATACTAGAATTCAAGCCTGTACCTCACAAATAAGTGGATGTTATAGATACACAAATAGTACTTGGATCAATTCCAAGTGAATGTCAAAATTAGTTCACTCCAAGAAAATGAATGCTTACTCAAATCTCACTCTCACACACCAAGAAAATGAATGCTTACTCAAATATCACTCTCATACACATATAATGAATAACTAAGTTCACTCAAATAAAAATGGGATGCCAAAGTTTAAACAAACACCTCACGCAAATAATAAGTTAAAAATATCTCTAAAAATTGAATGAAATGAATGCTAAGTTAGAAATCTCTCGCCCTCCCTCCCTCTCTCTCTCTCACACACACAATGAATAAATAAGTTCGCTCAAACATGAATTTGATGCCAAAGTTTAAGCACACACCTCACACAAATAATAAGTGGATACCAATATACACACAAATAGTAAGTGGATCAAATATAAATCAATGTCAAAGTTAATTCACTCACAAATAGAATATGAAAAGAAAATTTCACTCAAACAATAAAAGGATGTCAAAGTTCAAGTATGTTGGAAATTACTGTCATTGATGTCAAAGGGAACAGTTAGATTGTGCTCTATCATCCAAATATTTTGAGCAATGAGGAAATTTATATATATTAAATTGCATTATTTCAAGGTGTTTTAAAGACAAGTTCCTATGATGGCCAACTTGAATAAAGTTAAATAAATTCATATATGCTAAGGGTTGACCTCATGAAAGTAAATAAAATGTATTTAATGTTAAATGGGCTAAACTCCTTGATATATGTTCCTGCTTGAGAATTATTTTAAAATAAAATAAAATATATTTCATGCCCTTTGGGCCAACCTTGTGAATTTGAGTGCTCAGTTTTGGAGGGAAATGAAAATTGAATAAAAAAATAATCTTGGCTGACCTGTTCTTGAGAGATGCAACTATGGTAAAGGGGTGTAATAGCTGGTATAAATAAGAGGCTATGTGGAGATCATTCAAGCAAGTATCCCATTGAAAAAATAATTTGATTTCAAGGAATATTTAAGTAGACTGTAAGTGCATATTTGAGGAGTTCATGTGAAGCAATTTTTGAAGACTATTTTAGATGCTATGAGTAAACTATATCAAACATTATGAGCAATCAATTCTCATACTTTTATAAATTTGTTTCAAACCCCTTTTGAGAAGAAATTTTGAAGTGTATGAGAAGACATTGAAGGTTATTTATTGCATACATTAAGGGTGAATAAGTGCAGACCTTTGAGCAAAGTTTCTTGAAGAATATAAGTAGATTTAAGAAGCAATTTTTGAGCAAATTGGCAAAGGGTTTCAAAACTAATTGAAGAAGGGGATCAATAATTTATCTTTTATTCTTTTGGAAGTTGGTGCCTCATTCTCAAAGAGATTGGTGTATCTTGCTTAGTTGGTGCTCAATGGAGGGGATTGGTGGTGCCTCAAGGGTTTCAAAACTGATTGAAGAAGGGGGTCAATAATTTATCTTTTATTCTTTTGGAAGTTGGTGCCTCATTCTCAAAGAGATTGGTGTATCTTGATTAGTTGGTGCTCAATGGAGGGGATTGGTGTTTCCTATGGGTCGGTGCCTACGAAGATATAAGAATATTTCTATAAAAGTAATATTTTGTTGTGGTTTTCTCCCGCAAGGATTTCCATGTAAATCATGTGTGCATATTGTGTTCTAATTTTCTAGTTATGACTTGTGTGGATGTTTTGATTATTGCTTATGATTGTCAAAGTTACAAATTGAAAAAAAAAATCTTACACTGATTCAACCCCCCTCTTAGTATAAGTGTGTGTGTGTTTCTTCAATTGGTATTAGAGCGGGTTCCTTCGAAAAATCCTAACCACTTGAAGGAAAGATCTTAAGAACACACATGGTGGGTCAAGAAGGGTTTTCCTCAAGCTGAACACCATTGTTTGATGGGAATAACTATGCTTTTTGGAGTATGAGGATGCACATTTATTTGATGGCCCATGGATTTTATATATGGAAATTTGTTGTGGATGGCTATGTGGCACCAACTACTCGACCAATGGATCAAACTAAAAAGAGAGCTAGTGAGAACAATGCTAAAGCTATTAATGCAATTCTAAGTGGTCTAATTGAATCAAAATTTGTCAAAGTTATGCAATGCACATTGGAAAAAAAGATGTGGGATAACCTTCAAAGGACTTATGAGGGAGATGACAAATTGAAAAAGGAAAAGCTCCAAACCCATAAGAGATAATTTGAAAGTTTGAAGATGAAGGACAAAGAGAATGTTGCCGCCTACTTTCTCCACATGGATGAAATCTTAAGTACCATTCATGGTCTTGGATAAAAGAATGAGGATGAGGTTGTTGTGAAAAAGGTTTTAAGATCTCTACCCATGAGATTTGATGCAAAAGTTTTTTCCATTGAAGAAATGAGGGATCTAATCACTTTAAAGATGGACGAGTTACATGGCATACTTAACGCTTACAAAATGAGGATCGAGAAAGGAACATCATTAAAATGTGAAGCCACCTTTAAAGAATCAAGAAGGATGAAGAACAAAGGACATTTATCAAGTGAAAGTTCAAGCGATGAGGAAGAGGCTAACTTTGTGAGGAAATTCAATAAAGGAACTATCAAGCGAAAAGGTAAGTATACTCTTAAATTCTTTAATTATGGTATTATAGGTCATTTTGCTACCAAATTTCCATGGGTTGGAAGTGATAGCAGTGAAGAAGAAGTATATTATGACAAGGGAAAAGGAAAGAAAAGCCATTATAATAAGAAATCCACTCAAAGGAATTCTGAAAAGTAGAAGAATTTTTGAAGACACAAGAACAGGCTATATGTTCAAGGAAGCAATAGTTCATCCGAGGAAAGTGATGAAAGTTTCTCTAAAAGTGATAGAGAAGAAATTCTCTTCATGAACATGGAAATAAAATAAGAAGCTCCAAGGTGTGAATACAAAGGGAATGGAGAGATCAAAAGAGAGAAATGTACTATAGCGGATCCTAAGGAAGAACTTACTATTGCCATAGACAAAATCAAAAGAATCAAGAAGTAGAATTCAAAATTGAAAGACCAAATTTGAGAAGCTAGTGAAAAGTCCAAAAAGATAATTTTGGATTTGAAGACTCAAGTTGAAGAGGCCAAATGCATTGAATATTTCTTAAAAGATCAGCTAAAGGAAAAAGAATTAGAGTGTGAGAAGCTTGAATTTGAGATTGTTTCCTTGAGGAAGGAGCTAGAAAAGACTAACGATTAGTTCAACAGAAACATAAAACTTGATAAAAGTTCCAAAATGTTAGAGGACCTTATCAACTCACAAATATCACCATTCATCAAGAGTGATCTTTGTTTTGATGGTGAAAGTTCACAAACTATAAAGATGTTGGAAAGTAAGAATTATGTTGTGGCCCTCGAAAGTTCCAACAAAGAGGAGGTGAACAAAGAAGAAAATAAAAGGTAAGAAAGCAAAAAGGAGGTGAACAAAGGGGAAAACAAGGAGGATAAAGCCTCAAAATTTTAAATAAGTAACAAGGACAACCTCAAATGGTCTTTTCCTCAAAGGAAGCCACACACAACCACATTTCAATATTCTTTCCATGGTTATTTCTTTTCATGTAACCAGTTTGGGCATAAAGCAGTAAATTGTAGAGTTCACACAAGGAATGATTTTGAATTCACAAAGAGGAATTATAGTTCATTTGCACCTTTATGGATTATAACATTATATGTCACAAGTGCAATAATTTTGGGTACACAAAACACTTTTGCAGAATTAATTTTCCAGATTCTCTGAGATAAAATAAGGAGAAGGATGCTTGTGACAAGAAAAAGGATGAGTTCAACAAGGTTTGGAAAAATAATAAAGAACAAGAAATGAAAGAAAAATCCATGCTTGTACAAGTTGCACTATATGCTCAAGATGAGAAAGACAAATGGTATATTGACAATGGTTATTCAACCCACATGACTAGTGACAAAAGTAATTTTTTCTCTCTAAAGAAAGTGAATGAAGGAATGATGAAATTTGGGGACAATGTTGCAACAAGCATAAAAGGAAAAGGCAACTTAGTTTGGATAATGGAAGAACTAAAACTAAGGATGTATTATACGTTGAAGGACTAAAGCATAATCTCTTCAGTGTGAGTCAGTTGTGTGACCAAGGTCACACCTTCGTGCTTCATTCTAAAGGATGTACAATCATGAAAGATGGAAAATCGATAGTAGATGCTTATAGAACACATGGTAATTTAAATACATTATCAATGAAGTAAAAAGTGATAAATGTTATATGGGGAAAGAAGATGAGAGTTGGTTGTGGTACAAAAGGATGGGACACCTAAATTTTGAAAACATTATAAATATCATAAAAGAAAAAATAAATAAATAAGGGACATGTTGAAGATAACAAAACCCTAAAATGTTATTTGCAAATAGTGTCAATACAAAAAAAAAAGGTCAACCTTCAAATCAAAGGAATATTCTATCAAATCCATTGGAACTTGTTCACATTGATTTGTGTGGACCAAAGAGGACAAAAAGCTTGCAAGGTGAGAGTTATTTCATGTTGATATTGATAATTATTCCATGATGACTTAGGTAGCTTTTCTTAAAGAAAAATCTAAAGCAATAGAGAAGTTTAAGGCATTCAAAGCCTTAGTAGAGAATCAAACAAGGTTGAAGATCAAGTGCCTTAGATCTGATAGAGGAGGAGAATATACCTCAAATGAATTTGAAGAATATTGTGAAAGCTATGGGATAAGGAGACAATATAAAATTCAACTACAAGAACTCTACAACAAAATGAAGTAATTGTAATAGAACCATTCAAGGTATGGCAAGAGCTATGCTCAATCAATGCAAGATAGTTGATACTTTTTGGAAAGAAGTGATTTATAAAACTCTATACATTTCAAACAAAAAAAAAAATAGGGTGAACAACAAAACTCCATATAAACTTTGGAAGGGAAGGCCTACGTCAGTAAAGTACTTCAAGGTTTTCAGAAGAAAATGCTATATAAGAAGAGATGAGGAAGGTTTTGGAAAATTCCATTCAAGAAGTGATGTGGGTATCTTCCTTGGATATTCCACAAGGAGTAAAGCTTATAAATGCTACAACAAGAGATTGCACAAACTTGTTGAAAGTGCAAATGTGAGGGTTGACGAAGAAAGGAATCAAAAGGAGATAGTACTAGAAATTGATTATCAAAAGGAAGAATGTTGCAAAGAAGAAATAGAGGAAGAAATTGAAAACTGAGAAGTTGAACAAATTTGAAGACTCCATCAAAGGCACCACCAAAGACACCATCTAGATTTGTTCGAAAGAACAATCTTGAAGATATAATTATTGGAGACAAAGATACAAAAATTTAGACAAGAAGACTTGCAACTACAACAAAACATGCAAATTTGTGTTTGCTTTCCAAAGTTGAACCAAAGAAATTTTCAGAAGCAAGTGAAGAAAAATACTGAATCAAGGCTATGGAGGGAGAATTGGACCAAATAGAGAAGAATGAAACTTGGGAGCTTGTCCCAAGACCTAAGGGAAAGAATGTCTAAAAAAAGCTAAATGAAGATGGGGAAGTCACAAGGAATAAATCAAGGCTTGTGTGCAAAGGCTATGCACAAGTTGAAGGAATAGATTTTGAAGAGACATTTTCCCTTGTTGCAAGATTGGAGGCTATCAAAATGTTCTTAGCTCTTGCAAGTTTCAAGAATTTCAAAGTTTATTAGATGGACATCAAATCAACTTTTCTTAATGTAAATATTGAAGAGGAAGTGTATATTGAGCAACCTAAAGGATTCATCCTATCAAAGAAAGAAGATTATGTGTGTATATTGAAAATGGCCCTTTATGGACTAAAACAAACTCTAAGGGCTTAGTATTCAAGGTTAGACAAGTACCTCCAAAAGCAAGGTTTCAAAGGAGGAATAGTAGATAGCAACCTCTATATCAAGAATGAAGGAGATAAGTTGTTAATTATTGTGGTATATGTTGATGACATCACTTTTAGGGGCGACAATGATAAGATGTACCAAGAATTTACCTCAAATATGCAAAAGGAATTTGAAATGTCTATGCTAGGTGAGCTATCTTTCTTTCTTGGATTGTGAATCTCTTAGCCAGATAAAGAGATTTTTATATCATAAACCAAATATGTTAAGGAAATGTTGAAGAAGTTCATAATGGAATATTGTAATCCAATAAATACACCTATGGTTACTGATTGCGAATTGAGAAAAGATGATGATTCTCCTGCAGCATATCACCATGTATAGATCTGTGATTAGAATCTTGCTTTATCTAACATCTACAAGGCCTGACATTATGCAAGCAGCTGGTTTGGTAGCACAATTTCAGGCAGCCTCAAAAGACAGCCATGTTAATGCAATCAAGAGAATATTGAATTATTTTAAGGGGACTATGGATTTTGGATTGTGGTTTCCAAGGGGTGAAGATTTTTCCTTTAAAACATATATGGATACAAATTGGATAGGCAGTGTTGATGAATGGAAGAGAACTAGTGGAGGAGTATTCTTTCTTAGAAATTGCCTTGTATCTTGGTTAAGTAAGAAACAAGCATCAGTTTCCCTATCTATAGTAGAGGCAGAATATATTGCAACAGCTTGTTGTACATAGGTTTTATGGATGTAACAAACTCTGAAATATGTTAAGGTTGAATATGAGCATCCCATTCCCATACTTTGTGATAATATGAGTATCATAAGCATATCAAAGAATCCAGTTATGTACTCTAGGACAAAGCACATTTCGATTAAGTATCATTTCTTAAGAGAACGAATACTGAGTAACAAGTAAAGTTGGAGAATGTTGCTACAAAGCAACAAATTGCAAACATTTTCACGAAGCCACTCCCAGGAGACTTTTAAGTACTTGAGGGAGAAATTGGGAGTGTTGTCACTCTCATCCATTCACTAAGTTCTTCAAGAGAAGCATATAATCAGGGGAACTATTCATTGTCCTATTCAATTATCCTTGGTACCCTTTTCCATTGATGTCAAAGGGGGAGGAGTAGAGTTAGGGGGAGCATCTCAATCAAGGGGAGATGTATGGTCTTGTTGCATTCCAAGATTAATTCTTTACAAGGTTGTCATCAATAATAAAGGGGGAGATTGTTGGAAATTATTGTCATTGATGTCAAAGGGAAATGTTAGATCATTATATATCATCCAAATATTGTTAAGCAAAGAGGCAATTTAAATAGACTATATTGCATTATTTAAAAGTGTTTTCAAGACAAGTTCCTATGCTAGCCAACTTGCATAAAGTTAAATAAATTCATATTTGCTAAGGGTTGACCTCATGAAAGTAAAATAAAATGTATTTAATGCTAAATGGGCTGACCTCCTTGATATATGAGCCTCCTTGGGAATTATTTTAAAATAAAATAAAATATATTTCATGCCCTTTGGGCTAACTTTGTGAATTTGAGTGCCCAATTTTGGAGGGAAATGCAAATTGAATAAAATATTTATCTTGGTCGACCATTTCTTCAGAGATGCAACCATTGGTAAAGGGGTGCAATAGTTGGTATAAATAAGAGGTTATGTAGAGATCATTCAAGCAAGTATTCCATTGAATATTAATTTGATTTCAAGGCAGAGTAGACTATAAGTGCAGATCTGAGGAGTTCATGTGAAGCAATTTTTGAAGATTATTTTAGATGATATGAGCAAATTATATCTGACATTGTCGAACCCCAATCCAAATACCTGCAAAACACAATGAATAAACACATTAGGAGATCATATGCAAGTAAGAACAAGGATTCCCCATGAAATCCATTAGCAAAGCTTTAAATAGGAAATAAAGCAAGAATGAAATGAAAGAATAAGAAAGTAAGCTAAATCCTATTGAAAACAATGCAAACTCTTGATCCCATGGAGGAATTGGTGTCAATTTGATGTGAAAATTGGCCCTTTCCCAACTCCAATGCTAGCTTTGATGATTTGGTGAAGGTTGTGATCCACTTTGATGAAGAATGATGAGTGCTTCAAGACAAAAATCTGCATAACCTAGCTACAAATTCAAAAATATGGATGAAGATTGCTAAATATTTGAGCATAGTAAGTTTACTCAAATGGTGGATACTTAATATGAAGGATGATCTCTCTATTTATAGAATGAGAAGATGGAAGAATGTCCAAAATAGAGCAATGTGGGACTAAGAATTAGCCAATGACAAAGTGCCACTTTTCAATGGGTGAATGGATGGAGGATGTGCAAGTTTTGAAGGATGTGTCAATAAATGCATATATTTGAAATTTGAAATTGTTGAAATTACATGTAAGAGGGAAAAAGGTGCATTGAATGCCACTTGGCTCAAGGCAAAGGACTTTGTAGGTGGAGTTAAATGCTTTGTTGGAAGAAAAAAGTCCACTTGGAGTTTGAATTCAAACTTGAGGAATATTGCTTAAAAGATGCCTTGTTGAAGAAAATAGAGATTTAATAAATCAAATAACTCTATTTTCATGTGCAAGTGGTAAAAGATGGATGATGGGACATGAGAAGAGATTAAATTAATCAAGGTTAATTAATTTAAATAATGGATTAAATGATGTGACCTATTTGATTTAAATTTGTGGATTTATTTAAATCAAATATGAGAAGAATGTGATAAAGGATTAATTAAATAAGAATTTTTGATTTATTTAATTAAAAGAGATGATGTTAGATTAAACTAAATAAGGTTTTAATTTATTTAATTTAATAGATAGACTTTAGAGATTTAATCAAATAAAATTAATTATTTAATTAAATAGGATAATTAGATCATAATGGCTAATTTAATTATCAAGAAAAGATGACTTAATTAGATAACTGATTTATTTAATTAAGAGAGGAATATTGATTAATTTAATTAGATAAAGGAATTTGATTAAATGGTTAGACCGAAGGATGATTTAGGATGAAACAATGTTAGTAGTCAGGATCAGATGTTCAATGTCAATCAGTACATTTTACGTGTCTACAGACATTATGAGCAATCAATTCTCAGACTTTTAGCAGTTTGTTTCAAACCCCTTTTTAGCAAAAAGTTTGAATTGTATGAGAAGTCATTGAAGGTAATTTATTGTAGACATTAAGGGTGAATAAGTGTAGACCTTTGAGCAAAGTTTCTTGAAGAATATAAGTAGATTTAAGAAGCAATTTTTGAGCAAATTGGTGAAGGGTTTCAGAACTGATTGAAGAAGGGGTTCAATAATTTATCTTTTATTGTTATGGAGCGAGAGCGAGAATGCTGAAACCCCTGGTTCACCTCAAAACATGGCGACAAGATTCAAGGTAGTTGGTTTCATGGTGTGGAAGGAAGACGACGTGGTCGAACCTAGGATCGATTTGCAGCGTGAGGTAGGCATGGAACTCTAGCTAGAAGTCAATGGGGATGAAAGGATTGCTAGAAATATGCTCCTAGACAGCAAAATGGGAGCATCGAGGAGATAGCAAAATGGGAACATCGAGGGGAAGCCCTTAGGGGCCGAAGAACAAAACACCCAAACCCTAACCATGGAAGAAGGCCTAGCCGAGGGTAAGGATGGAGTGGCGAAGGCTCGAGGCAAGCACAGAAAGATGACAACCCGTCCCCTGCCACAAGTGCGAACAAAGTCCCCTATAACCCTAGATTTATCAAGCAATGTCGAGTGATGGTCTTAAATAACTCTCCAATAGCTAAGAAGGTTAATGATTTAAAAGAAAAATATTTTTTCATGAAATGGTCTGGAGAATGGCCAGCACTGGCTAGAGTAAAGAGTTGGTGCATGAAACAATGGGGTCTAGATATCTTCATAAGATCCCTGTCGAATGGATTCTACCAGGTTGAATGTACCTCTGGAGGGGAGAAGCATTAGATAATGAACCAAGGCCCATATATTACTGGCATACAAGGACTGTTCAAGAAAGACTAGGTTAATAACTTCAACCCTCTAGTGGAAGAAATCGTTGACATCCTACTATGGATAAGACTCTATAACCTCCCGAGCGAATACTGGTCGAAGGAAACCTTGAAACCTTCATTAAATGTGATGATTCCTTGGATGATCGAGACTATGGCATGTATGCATGAATATGTGTCTAAGTTCTAACCTCAGCTCCTTGGCTTAAAGAGATCAAGCTTCTCTCTGTTTCAGGTGTTTGGCATCAAAAGTGGAAATTGAAGAGTCCTCAGACATGTGCAAAGTATGCAAAAAATGGGGTCATGTTGCAGAGGATTGTCAAAATAAAAAGCACCGGTCCATGGAAATAGATGGGCATCACCCTCAGGAAGATATGAGAGAGTTCTTGACCACAATTTGACCCCTATAGAGACAGTTGGCGATGGTGAAAAGGAACAAAATATATGTCCCTTGGTGATTGGTGGTCCCCAAATTGTGTTGGGAGACAGAAGCGAGGAGAATGCCTTGGATCAAGCACTGGTCATACCAGATGGAGGGAAGAAAATAGATGGGGACCACCTAGCTAGTGTTGAGGAAAGGGACACAACATCTATCGGCAGGGAATCACCTAGATCTGTGGCCAGGAAGACCACAAAGCAGATGGTAGAGAGGTGGAAGGTGCAGACAAAGGCATCGGAGGATGAAAATAAAGAGAACACCTTGGTGGATGGGGGCAAGGATGAGGTGATAGCTGAGTTAGAAGGGGAAGAAGACAGTGATTTTAGTGAGGGGGACATCTTGGAAGATCGAAACATAAGCCAAAGTGTGGCTAGAAAGTTGAAGGCTAATTTTTTGTGAAAAAAAGATGGAAGGGGAGAAAACCAAAAAAGAGTCCTATTGGAGCTAGTTGGAAATGTTAAAGGACAAATGAAGCTAAGATCAAGGATCCCTTCCCTAGTCGCCATAAGAGCCTTAACATGGAATGTTAGGGGCTTAAACTCCCTTGACAAGAGATGCTTAATCAAGCGACAACTAGATTAGGCAAAAGTGGACGTGTGTCTTCTTCAAGAAACCAAGCTCAATCAAGAAGGTGAAATGGCATTGTTGTTTAAGTGGAGGCAATGGCATGGGACTTTCATTGAGGCCAAAGGGGCCTCTGGGGATCTAGGGATTCTATGGAATCCTAGGAAGGTTCAGATGGAAGTACTAGTAGGCAATATGCAATGGTAGTTGGTTAAGGCCAACCCTATTAGTATCCAACCCAAATTCCTCATCATCAATGTCTACGGTTCAACCAACATAGTGGCAAAGAGGGAAGTTTGGAAATAGTTACCAGTAGTCTTGGGAAACTTTCGGGAGGAAGTTTTCATAATTGGTGGAGACTTTAACGCCACCATCAACAATAAAGAAAAGAAAGGGGGCTCACAAAGAATCACCCAAACTCAATCAGACTTTCAAAACTTCATTAGCAATAACCATCTCATGGAAATCTTCCCGAAGAATGGGACCTTTATGTGGAAAAACATGCGTGTGGGCTTCATAAGTATTGCAGAGAAACTGGATCATTTCTTCCTAGCGAGAGAATGGGAGGCCCTCCAGTTGACCTTCGAAACATGCATTCTTCCCCTTTCAATCTTGGATCACTATCTGGTGTCTATATGGTTGCAAGATGATATGACACTAGAATGCAACCCATTCAAGTTTGAATGCATGTGGTTGAGGGACTCTTCCCTCAAGGTTTAAGTGGGGGAATGGTGGAGAAATGCACCTAAAACGAAGGGGTACAACCAATACCGTTTTCAATGAAAAACTTGTCTATCTTAAGGAAAAATTGAAAGAGTGGAAGAAAACACACTTCAAAGATATCTTTGAGGAGAAGTGTAGGCTAGAATCAAAGTTGACAATTTTAAATGAAGAAGTGATAAGGATGTAATGGATGTCTATCGGTTTGTTTAGGAAAAGCACCTACATGTTGAATATGAGGAAATCTTGGCAAGAGAGGAGATCTTTTAGCACCAAAAACTAGGGAATGTTGGCTCAAGGAAGGTGACAGGAACACAAAGTTCTTTCATTCATCCACAAAATCAAAAAGAAGTTTTAATAGGATCTCAGAAGTGCAAAACAAAGAGGGGAACCTGGTTTAGGATCAAATCAAGATCAGGGAGCTGGCAGTAAGTTTCTTCCAACATCTACCGTCAAAGGAAAACACTTTAATAAGACAAAGGAAGAGATCCTAGGGAGTATCCCTGCACTTTTTTCGAGGAGGCAAAATGGCATGTTGATGAGGCAAGTATCAAAAGAAGAGGTTAAGCAAGTAGTGTTTCAATTGGGCCAGAACAAAGCCCTAGGCCTAGATGGCTTCCCAACCAAATTCTTTAAACAATTTTGGGATGTAATTAAAGAGGATATGGTTAAAGTAATGGAAGAGACTAGGAAGTGGTAGAACATTTTGGGGGATTTGAATCACTTTCATTATCCTTATCCCAAAGGACGACCTAAAAGAAATGGGGGATTATAGGCCAATTTTATTATGTAACACGACATACAAGGTAGTCACCAAAGTCATTGCAAATAGGCTGAAAATCATTCTCCTAGACATCATTTTGGAGGAACATAGTGGCTTCACCCCTGGTCGGGCCATTGCGGAGGGTATAATACTGGCCCACGAAGCCATCCACACCATTCAAAAGGCAAAGGTATATTAAATGATTTTGAAATTGAACATTCAAAAAGCATATGATAAAGTAGATAGAGAATTTCTTGTTGAAGTATTGCGTAAGTTTGGATTTAACAAGGAATGGATTAGTTGGATCAAAAGTTGCATCGAGAGCCCAAATTTCTCAATATTGGTGAACAATGCCCCTTATGGATACTTCAAGTCCTCGAGAGGCCTCCAACAAGGGGATCAAAACTCCCCCTTTTTATTCATCATCATGGCAGAGGCACTTGGAAGAAGCATCAAAGTTGAAAGGGAAAAGGGCAAATGGAAAGGGGTGAAGGTGGCACCCAATGTCGAACCCATAACTCATACACAGTTTGCGGATTACATGATGCTCTTTGGGGTGGAAAACAAAAGGGAGGCAAGGGAAATAAAAAGCCTCATGGACAAGTATTGCAATGTCTCAAGGCAAAAAATAAATTGGAGAAAATTAAAAATCTACTTGTTCAACACAAACATTAGGAAGCAACGAGATATAGCTAAGCTAATTGGAATTAGGATCGACGCCCTCCCAAGTAAATATCTTGGTCTACCCTTGTTTGTAGGGCCAAATAAAACTCATTTTTGGGAAAGTTTGTGCACATGTAATGCAACAAGAAATTGGAATCATGGAAGGGTAAATGACTCACCTCAACTAGCAGAATCCTAATTGAAAGTTAGTATGTAAGACACCCAGTGAGTTCTCACACACAGATCACAAATATTTATCAAAACAAAACTAGTAGTTAGACAATTGCAATAGCACTCAACTGTAATACTCCAAGTAAGTTCACACACATACAGATTGCAGTATCAATCTCAGTTCAAGGAGTCATCAAACCCCATAGAACTAGATTGATGCCTCAGCTTGATCACACACAAGTTTACAGAAAATGGAAATTGACAGAACATCGTACTCAAGTATGAAATCACAATGTACACTAGCAGGATATTGATAATCAAATATTTATTATTGAGGGTTTGTTGATACAGAGTGAATACATGTAGTGCATAGAGGATTTCACTACTAAGAATTGCCCAAATTGGAGATGCGTGATAAGCATTCCCTAGTAGATTGAATGATAGGAGTAACACCTGTGCATATACAAGCGTCCTGAAAATGGTGGAGGTCCCAGGTATTGACTGATCGCTATTGCAGGAGATGAATGCACCAATAATATCAAATTGAGCCAAAGACGACCACAGGGATTAGCTAAGAATCAATGATGACAAGTCGTTGAAAATGTGGTGCCAGGAAATACAAATGATGCGAATAATATTGATTTGTATGTCATTGCCAAAAGCTTCGTTCTCCTCTGTATCAAGTCGTGATATGCTATTCCCAATGATGGTTGATGGACCAGCCATGAGATGAGCCAACCGAACTCCCATCGCAAAGGTGTGGCATGAGTAACCGAGAGGCAAGTGCAGAAATGGTTGTGTGAGTTAGTGTCGACGTGTAGAATCTTGTCTAATGTTTGAGATGCTCCAACTAGCGTCTTCCTTGAGTTCGATTGTTTGATGGTGTGCTGTGAGTAACAGATGAATGGTTGAATTGAGAATGTTGACACAAACCCACTGACAGAGACTACGTCATGCCAGGATCTTGGCCAGCTACGTCGCCAACTATTTGTGTCTTCATTCCATGATACCCAACTTCAACAAGAAGCTCAAATATATAGATGCCTTCCCAAATGGGTCGACTCAGACCTTAATATAAATTTAAATATTATTATTTAATAATTTAAATTTATTTTATTTATTATTATTTAAAAATCATTAATATTTTATTTTTAAACATTTGAATTTAGCATTTAAAAACATTTTTTCTCGCTTGAGTGAAAATGGGCCTCCATTGGGGACATGACAGTCCTCCCCGCCTAGATGTTGCTTGTCCTCAAGCAACGACAAGCATGTGTCTATGCATGCCAAGTTGATCAACAAGTGATGGAGGATATGATCTTGGAGGCATGTCTGCTTGTACCGAGTCTTCCGCTGCACCACTTGGATATAAACATCATCAAGCCTGTAACACTGACACAACCCATCATGATCCCAATGAATGAGTACACCAAGCATACCAATACCTGGATCCTAACTCATCACACTATCACATCTAATAGTTACAAGAAGATGGTCATATCTCCAAGGGCCATCAAGTCCCATGGACTTCCTATCTCTGAGTGATCTTCCATGAACATGCAAGACTCCTATCAAGGGTATATAAAAAAGCATATCAGCCCATCTTGGGTTGTTGGCGTAGGTCAGAACAACACTCCAACGTCTGAAAATCAGAGCTATGACAACACAAGGAATGTCTCTAATAACGTATGATGATAAAGCCCCCTCATTATGCTGACTCCCATGGGTAAAGAGGTGCTCCATGTCCTTCCAAATCATCCAAACAGCTGCAACCCCCCAAGCACTTCCAAGGAAATTCATGTATAACGATGTAGGGCAATCACCACTTAACAAAACGTGGACTAGCAACCTGTGTGTTAAGGCTGGAACAACAATGTCTTCATGCTTGTATTCATTCCATTTTCCATAGTCCGGCTGAAACACAAGTATTACAATAATGTCTTCATGCCTGGGATCATAGATCAGTTGTAACTTCACTCCTCCCAATGTGTTCCAATCAAAAGCAAATGCATTCATGATGTATGCCATAAGTCCTAAAAGTAGGACAGTCTCATGCCCCACCATGGAGTCATCAATATGATGGAGTTGTATCCCATCCTGCATAAACTCCTTAAGCTCTCCCTAAATGATCATAAACTCAACCAAATCTAAATCACCTATTGCTCCATCTCCATACAAGGGCATAATTCCAATGGTTGATCCACTAGATGAGTGCTTCATCATATCACCAAAGTGTATGTAGTGACCCTTCAATTGGCATTCCAAAAGAGATGACAACAAATCTTTATAAAGCAAGTCATGTGAACAAACCAAAAATTCTAAATCATACCTAGAATCTAATTGCTCCCTTCGCTTGGCCACCATGCAAGGCTCACTCTTCATTCGCCCCATGCTTTGAAGCTCCTTGGCCTCTCTCCTTCTATGTCCTATCAAGTCTTTGTGTTTGACTCCCCATGGGATCCCAATTGTACGAGAATT
>VDFB02094007.1:0-12140 GCA_007258455.2 Sequoia sempervirens
TATTATTATCATTTTTTTAATCCTTTTGAATACATATTTTACAAGAGTTTTGGAGAATATGTTTTCAAGTAAAAAGTCTCCTGCTATGGCTGCTTCTGCAAATGACACTACCATCATGAATTTTAGATCATTTAGCAACAATGTCATTTTGTTCTTTTTTTTTTTTTTTATAAAGGTAGACATTAAGCCCACTTGTTTCCCAATGAAAAACAATAGTGGAAACACATTCAAGAACTATTTATTTGTAACTATAAGCAAAGTTTCATTTAAACTTGAGCATTCCAGTAGTAGCTAACTACTCCTATAGATACATTACACAAAAGTTTATTTCTAACTGATTATGGGACTTACAATAACAAGAGCTTGGGGTTTAAATATAGGGTCTTTCCTTTCACATTACGAGACTGGTACAAAGGGGATTTCACCTTCCTCATAAGTATGCACAATTTACTTAGAGTTTAACTTCTCAAGACTCAATTGGCACTCAAATCTAAAGCAACCTAAATGCAATGAAATAAACCTAGCTTTTCCCATCCTTTCTTTTTACACAAAATACTGGTTGTTTCATAGTTTAGACAAATTTTAAGAGAATCAATGGAGGACACACAATTGATGAAGGCTTGCTCTCCACCCTACCATAATGGCGTCATGGAGCCTCATGGGCTCTAGCCATACCCCTGAGCAAGGAATTATTTTAGCTCCATGATGATAAATGGAGTCTTTTCTCATGTTTACAAAGAAATAAAACTAACATAGCACAAACTTAATGTATCTAAGTTCTCTACCTTCCATTCTCCACCATGATTCATTCCATATTTCACATCTTTACCACCAATAACAAAGGGAAATAGTAGTAGGAGAGAATACTTATCTCTTTTTATGAGGAGGCTAACTCCTTGAACCTTCTTTCCTCTGCCAAGCCATCTTGATCATTCTCTACTATCTCCATTAGAGTTCTCCAAGAGGAGAAGTGGGCAATGCCCAAATCTTCCATCTTCTTGAGCTATATAGAAATCTTCCAAACCTACACTCTTTCCCACAAGTGCTCACACATGTGTGAGTCTTGTGCGAATTCCAAGAACTTTTGGGGAGTGGGAAGTTGAGAGTTACAAGTCACACTTCCCAAGCCCCAACACTTTTGAATTCGTCATATTCATGAATGTGGACTTTTGGGGGGTCTTTTCACACTCCAAGGACAAGTTCACATGTCAAAAAGGTTCCAAACCCATAGGTATAGGTCCTAGGGGTCTATTCTTGTTCAAAAACCAAGGAAATTGACTCAATAATCCCTTTTTAAAACCCACAAAAGAATCCATACGAATTTTGATCTTGACCAAGGGTTCCAACCCCAACCAAACTCACATCACATGACCTACAATTAGATTCTACTCAAACATAATCAACCAATCAATAATAAAACCTCAAACCCTTCTAAGTCAAATAGGGCTACACTTAGAACTTCCCAAAGAGGTATCTGATTTGATTCCAATATTTATCCATCCTCCTATTTGCATATTCGATTCCTGCACATTACCAAGGTCAGCATGATTAGATCATATATCTCTTCATATTATTAGCTAATCAAATTCACATAATTTTCACTCATGAACTATTTACTCATTAATACATAAAATGAACCTAGATTCAATTTTCATTATAATCCAAGGAAATACACACTTACTCCCATACAAGAATATAGTCACTCCATCATTTTGTTTACCACCTTAGTAATTCATTTTAAACTCCTATAACATTAATGATGAACCATTTACCAAAATTTAATTTGCCAAATAACCCATCTCTTTCAAGTTATATCCAACAATTCATATGTGCTTCTATCATCAAGGTTAATGCCCATGAATCCTAAAAAGAGTTTCATCATTCATTTCATCATAATCATTATCTAACTAATTGTTTGATTGAAATAAAATGGGGGATACGAAACGAGGTCTTACATTCACGGTAGCATAAGCAAGAGTATTATCAAATAATCACACTATTTGTCATCCATAATACATCTTACCATCTATTTAGGATCACATAAAACATATTAGGTCTTTACTAATCACATGCAAGGTGGGGCCTTACATCTACCTCCCCTTAGCTTAGACTTCCTCCTGGAAGTCGTTAAGGTTTGAAAACATAATCTCAATATAAGAACAAACATAAATATATCAAACATACTAATTACTTTTACTTTCTCGATGGAAGAATCGAAGCATTTAGCTATAAGCGCATATTAGAGGCAAATCTCTTCCATGAATTAAATATTTAAATACTTAGAACAAAATTTCTCATACTGGAACATTTATTTGATATATGATTAATTTAACAAATGCTAACAACAGTCCATGTAGCTCTAATTTATTAACAATGTAATCGACTTCAATTAAATTATGCAAAACTATATCTAAATGAATTCATAACCTTTTATACACCTCCAAAATTTCTTTGCATCATAAACATCACTCATGATGTTAGAAAATATTTTTGTTTCATTGACCAATCATGTCTCAGAATTATTAGCTTCACATTTTGTCAAAATATATGCTTAAGAGAACATTTTACCTTGTAATTATGGCACTCATACCATGTCTCAAATAATATTAACTTTGCATCACATGTTACTATTTTCCTCACATAGCTCACAGGTATGCCACATCACATTTATTTGTAATTTCACATGTACACACAACAATAGCAAGGATGCTCTTCCCAAATGGGTGCGCCTATCCTCATATAAAGGGTGCTCTTCCCAATGGGTGTGCCTGTCCTCATACAGTCACATAATTTACAACACAAGGCTCACCTAATGGGGTTTACAAGGATGGATATTCTTGGATACCACTCGAGGCCCTTCTCTGAGGACTCCTCCATATAGATAAGAATAATCATAGAATGAGGGAAGAATGGATTAATGACCATCCCATACCGGTCCCATTCACAACCCCTTTCAAAATAATTCCCCAACACATCTACTCCCCTATACGACCTGCCAGGGAACCCCCCTGGAATATGGCAGTTTACAAATTCCACATTACACCACACATGCCAGCAAATTTGCAACCAAGGAGAAAGCCTCAAACTGAATAACACAAGATCATAAACCAAAGTTTCAATAAAACTCCCAAGAGGGAACTATAAATTCAAGAGAAACAAAATAAAGATAAATTGTAGCTACATTGCAACATTCCAATCATAATTCAAAGGCGAAATTAAACAAGTCCTTGAGGCACATCAGACTATATAACAACTTCCAAATGGCTAAATAGCCTAAGTACATAAATGTAAAATTACACATTGCTGGCGCATAATAAAATAAAACATCAATCAAGAATTATAATTAATTCATATTTCAACAATAAAATTTGCACATTACAAACACCACGTGACTTGATAAGCCACCTAAGGGGAGGAGGGGAATGGTGGTTCTCTAACCACATAAGTATAATAGCATGCAATAACTGGTGGTCCCTGACCACATAAACATGAATAACTGGTGGTCCCTGACCACAGAAATCTACATCATTGGTGGTCCCTGACCACATAAATATAAGTAATTGGTGGTCCCTGACCACATAAATATGAATAACTGGTGGTCCCCGACCACATAAATATAAATCACTGGTGGTCCCCGACCACATAATTATAAGTAACTGGCGGCCCATAAAATTCCATCCTTTACCCATGGGTTATAACATCAAGGAATAGGTTTGCACTATGAACCAACAAGTGTGGCTCTCATATGTGGGGGAGTAGGCCACGGTCAACATCCATGGGAGGATTACAATGACTCGACATAGATCCTTTATCAGGATTAGGGACAATGCCCTGAGCTCATAATTTCCTGATGGGAGAACATGTGCCTCTCAACCCCTATTTACACTAGCTGGCATCGCACTCCCATAAGGGGGGAACCAAATGCTAGGGGTACACATTTACCATACAAATAAGACTAACACAAGGGAATACATCATATTTCATTTGATAAATACACATCCACACATTTAACATGTTTACATAAACACACAACTAGCTAATTTACATAAGGTCCATCACAAAGGGTACTCATAAGGGATCGTATTCGACCTCCCTCACCCTTATCCCAAGTCAGATACCCTGTATCCTATACTTGGGGTACAATACATTTACTGGTTTCACTTTACATGACCTAACACAACACGCTTTACAGAATTCACCATAGAACAAAATGCGTTTCGTCTGGACGTTCGGATGTGGTGAAGACGTTGGGTGTATCACCCCATCTTCCTAGAACTTAACAATGCATGGTTCACCACACTATTAGCACATACACACTTTATTTTCTTTACACAATGTTCATTTTTTTTATCCTTTTGTTAGCATCTATCCATTTGCATACTTGTAAAATAAATTTACATATAATTCACAATTGTAATCTACGTAATACTTAATTTTCTTACAATTAACAATACATGGTACATCACACTTCCCATCTTACTAACATCACATTTACATAGCAAGATTGGTTTTCTATATTTATCCATACCATTCTTTCTCTTTTACTCAACTAAGTTATGTTCACTAACATATCAATATGGATAACTCCACTATGTTTTTCAACAACATGCTAAAGAAGATTTCCTACTCAATAAGGGAGATAGTCCACTATTTTCATTTGAAACATTACAATATGAGAAAATAATTCACACTCAATGCATAAAACACATGATAAATCATGGAATAATAATTCCCACAACTCATTAATATCCTTTTACAAATCTAGCCTTTCACTATCTAAGGTTGAACCATTTAATCACATGTTATAATCATTATTTTTACAATCACCATTCCAAAAGATGCACAACAAGTAAAAGTCTTTGAAAGTTTCACCTACCTTTAAGTTTTCTCCTTTACATTCAAGTGTATATTTTTTTTCCCTCAAAGGGTATGCATAGTTAATGGTATAGAATGCACAATATGAGTTAAAAGTTTTACAAGTCTAATTTAGTGTCAGTTATCTATATAGTGTAACTTTCAAATTACTTAATACACCATGAGTCACACCTAATTCACTACTAAATTTATAATTCATACAATTGACCATTCAATTCTTGTGACATGTACACAACCATTTAAGGTCAACACATAATTGAGTGCATTATTACTTCCTATATGACATGCATCCTTTGGAATTTTGGCACAAACAAGTCTTTGGTTCTTATCTCCTTCATAAGGAAAATAGTGATAGCATGTGCTCTAAATAACGATTTTACTCCAAATTCACATTTTGATACAACCCATTCACGAATCTTTTGTGTTTGATTATTATAAGGGAAAACACATCTATTGACCTTCAACACTCATATCTTAATTGTACCCTTTTATGCATTCACTTGTACTTTGAATTCTAGAAATTATGTTGTTTCATTTTTTTAATTTAATCTTTGACAATAGCACACAAGGGTTTGGTAATTGTTACAGTTTTACTTGGAAAATTATTTAAATAACTTGAATTTATAGAATTTACTTCAAAGTAAAATATGGTTTTGACCACTTTTCCAATTGGATTTATTGTGCATTCCAGGGCTTGATCGTTAGTTGATGTCATCATTCATAAAAAATTTTACCTACCAACTACAAGGTGAGAACACAAATTAAGTCCCTATACACTATGTGTAGAATAAGATCTAGAGTAATAGGAAAGGCCTAATTATTTGTGTCCAAGACATATAGGGTAATGTTTCATGAGTGTGTCGAATCCATACCCAAGTTGTGAACAAGCCCTTAGACATAGGTCCATCTATTTACACCTTTAAATTCAAATTTTAATGTTTGACAGTATTTTAAATCCACAATGTATGGGTTGCTCAAATTGTACATAATACAAAGTCGAGAGATTTTATATTGTTTTCACTCTTGTTATCATTTTGATTTAATCAAATTAAGGGTTTAGGGATTTAAAAACATGTAATTACAACCTTTAACTCATTAATCCTTTTATAGTCCATATAATTACTTTCTCTTGACTAGTTACATGTTTCCAAATGTAGTTAAGATGTTCCCTCCTTTATTCATACCACAATTTCTATAGCAAAATATGTTGCTTCGTAAACACCCTAAAATATATTTTTTTTTCTTTCAAGAAAAGTTGTGTTGTATTTTTTTCTTCTGAATTATGGTCTTAAGTAGTCAATGCCATAATCTTTATCAATTTGACGAATATGAGACTCAAGCCATTCACCTTATTTAATTAAGACATCGGTCAAGTTTAGATTGAGTTTCTTCTAAAATAATGTCATTAATTAAATGCTCCTTTGACCCATCAGTCGATTCTTGGTCCTTCAATATTTTACCAATTAGTTGGGTTGAATAATTATCACTAATCTTTTGTTTACTAAACCACGCAAGTCCTCTATAACATTCCCTTACTAATATTTACATAGAAGGCTTACACATTTATCCATGTGCATGTAGTACTTAAAGCCCAAATTATTCCCAGAGTTCCCTAGAGTTGCAACCTAGGGCTCTGATACCAAGTGTCATGCCCAAAAATTTTCAACAACAAAATAATAATAATAATAATAAATAAGGCCAACAAAAACACAACCAATTTTTTTTTTCAAACAATATTACCATAAACTGCCATTTAATAATCATGCATGTGCATGATATATATAATGTGCATTGAGTGATGTAGTTCATGCAAATCCATCACTGACATGACATGCGAGAGCGAGGTAAGGGAATGAGAATGAATATGGGTTGACATCGAGTATAGAGTTACCCAAAATCTTGACTTCCCATCAAAAGTTGATGCTCACTTTCACATGAAAGTTAATGTCCTTGCTAGCACTCCTTGGTGTGCATTCTCACATGGGTGAATCATATAAATACCATCAACATGATTTACTATTAATCCCAAGGTTTAGTTGATGTGACATTATTTTACTTGTTATCCCTACCCTTCTTATGACACCATGATAATTTACAAAGAAACCCACCTCTAACATTTCATTTTGAAAGTCAAATATAAAAGTGGGTAGAATGTCTATAACTTACATTGACTATTAAATTATTATTTTTATTTATTTATATTTTAACCATTAATAATTTGATTACTTATCCACCTTAAATAAATAACATATTTATATGTATATATTTTTATTTATTTATTCTAAACCCTTAAAAACAATTACAAGATTTTTAAAAAAATGTAACACACATATATATGTCACATATATTAATTCACACAAAATTTATTTATTTATTTTAAAAGGAATTTAAATGAATAAAAGTAATAACAATTGAAAGAAGGAAAGTGTACTTTTAAATCTTATCACAATCCTTTATATTTACCTTTTAGTAATTTTTCTTTAAGGGAGAATTAACCTTTCTAGAAATATTACGGGGACCTTTTTCCCTTACATATTTTTTTTCCATATTTAAAATTAAAAGAATCTTTTCCTAAGAATGTGGGGATATATTCCCCACATCCTCCTTACAGTAATGAAATTTGAATTTCCTCCCACTTTAAAACTCAAATGAAAACGTATAATTTTGAATCATCGAGTCCTAATTGTTTTCAAGCACGTAATATGCCTCCACAACTCTTGGCATTGGTATTGAGGCAACACGATAATCATGAATTTACTGCCTGCACCTTAATTTACTATACTAACCTCCCTAATTTAAATTTTATTTAACACTAGAATCAATGTAATTGTTGTGAATTTTCAAAGTAGAATTTGGCTGGAAATGTTGCCACAACCGTGTTGAAACTGATCATTAATTGTATTAAAAGTAGCAGATCTAAATATCTACCATATACATCATGGTTTTCTCATTGAATAGAAAAGATAACCAGAATACCTTTCTTTTTGAAGGCAGCCCGCTTGAAATAGTCAAAGAATACAAGTACCTTGGGATTGACTTTCATTATAAGCTCAGTTGGGAGACTTGTCGGACGAAAAGGATACAGGGAGGTTGGAAAGCTTCTTACCTTCTGCAAAATAGGTGTAGAAAAGCTGAGCTTTGGGATTGGAAAACCAAGAAAACCCTTTTTGGTTTGCTTGTTGCTCCGGTTGTACTTTATGGGTGTGAGGTATGGGGAAATAGTATGTCAAAATGCAGTTGGAGACAACTAGAAAGAATCCAAAAACATCTAATAACAAGCAATCTCAAAGTTAAAATCACAGTCCCATATGAAATTATTTTAGCTAAAGCAACCTAGGAATTTTCTGTTAGAAGCATCGACGATAGCCCAATTGATAAGTTATTTAAAGAAGGTTGAAACATGGATAATCCACCTGGCTATGTTCAAAACAAACATAGCGCATTGTTAACGGTTCACAGCAACCCGGATAAACAAACCACAACGGATGGCAACAAGCGGGTCAATTTCCGCGAGCGTCCCAGCAACTGGCTGTTAAATAAAGTCAGCGCATTCCAGTACCATCCGCTGCAAACGGTTCCATCAAGCGCGCCATGCCACATCAAACATCAACCTGTCGCCGGATTCGCTATGGAAAAACTTATTTAGTATGTCAAAGGGCGCCGAGGCTGGCGACGGGACCGCCATCACCCAGGTGGAGACCCAGGTGGTGATGCATTCCTGGAACCGGAACCAAAGAAATCTTCGTATCTTCAGCCGGCAAGCCTGTGGAAATGTAATGGCATCATCCGCTGAACGGCCGGTGACATCCGCACATGGAAAGAAGCTGGAAGCACGTGGGGCCATGCACCAAATTATTTGAGGAAGATAAGATGACCGACGTGGTTAGCTCTCTTTGGTTTGGCAAACTCTTTCAACAATGTAGACAATCCTCACTCGGCATACAACACAGTCAGAACCCCACCGTTAAGTCTCGCGACGCCCACTGGCAAACCGTCTGTCCGCTCATCCAATTGAGGTTGCTTCAACTTGACATAACCTAGTTATGTCATCAATCACGAAACCTACTAAGCTGATTTTTTCTTGCAACATGATGACTATAAAGGCTGATATGGAATTGGGAAAACAAATTTCAAAATAAAAAAAAAAAAAAACAATTTTTACTGCTCACAAGACCTACTGGAATGTATGGCTGTTAGATCTAGTTATCCTTTGTACAACACCAAAGAACTAATACAGCTGCTGGTTGGAGAGTTGCACGGTTGCTACAGGTGGAAGAATATGGATTCGAGGTTATTAATAATCATCTCAAATTAAATAAGCATACTATTCGTAACATATTTTACATCATAGAATCTGAAATAATACTATTACTGGCGTTACTATTAGTGCAATCAGCTATCAAATTATTCTTACTTAATTGTCAGTAGGATTTCAATTGCATTATTTTTATTTAATCTATGGAAGATTACTATTTGTTTATACCATAAAAATATAATCCCTTGAATTTAATTCGCTGTGAAACCGTTAGTCAGTTGTATGCATTGTATTGTCATCCTTCATGAATATGGATTCGAGGTTAGCATAATCATTTTGGATTCCACCATCCAGTCAACTATCAGATTATTCTTACTTTAATTGACAGTAAGATTTCAGTTGCATTATTTTTATTTAATCCATGGAAGATTACTATTTGTTTATACCATAAGAATATAATCCCTTGAATTTAATTCGCTGTGAAACCGTTAGTCATTTGTAAGCATTGTATTGTCATCCTTCAAATTTCCAATGAAATTTGCTGCCTTCATGACACCCTAAATCTGAACCAGGCACTTCAACGTTGAAGACCTTGAATGATATTAAATGGGGTTGGTGCCTCCATCAACTAGCTAGCCAAGGTAATAGTCACCCTACAGGCCGGGAAGGTGCCTGAAGCGACTTCGAATTTAATTTCCATTTAAAGCCGAGTGGGGGTACACGCTTCCAGTTAGCCTCCATACCTCCTCAGATTAAATAATACTTATTCATTATTCCAAGGTTACTCTCAATTGACTCTCGATCTTATCCTATCTGATATTTTTTCTTTTATTTCTAATGCTCACCATGCCTTACGATCTGTTGACAAGACTCAAGGGTCTGTATCACTGTTCTGGCAAGGCATCCGGGTTACTTGTATATTGACCTTTATCAGTCTTTCCATGATAGGTCACCTGAAAAGTTGCAGTCCCATCGCCACCTTGTCGACCATGCAAGTACGGTAATATCTACCAGAGGAGTAAATGTCAACCTTCATATCGATTTGAATGACTTTTGATTAAATTCTACAAAAACTGGTGTTGGATTAAATGCTGGCAATATAGTGGTTGGTTTTGTTAATATATATTTTCAATCTTTCCTTGAGGGTAGGTGAAATTTTTAAGCTGAAAATATAATTTTAAATTCCAATTTTCATAATTGCATTCATCTTTTTAGTTTACCTTGCTGCTACGACAGGATATCTTCATGCTACCTGTGAGTTGTTGGATACCCTTAACCATCCTTCTTCATCTGCTGCTAGAAGCTTGTTATTATTCATTTATGTTTGCTAATCACTCTTAAGCCTGCAACCAGTGGGACTAGCTTTACATTTTTACTTCTAGGACATCTATTATATTGATGTACTGCTACTTGAAAGAAATATATAATTTCCTTTTGGTTCTTTATGGCATCCTCTTTCGATCTAATTTCCAGAGATGAGATATGCCTTGAGGTGCTTGATGACAGGGTTATTGACTGCACTAACCCCTACCAAGGTCGATACAAGTTTAGATGCTCACACACTTCAATTTATTTTTATTTATTTTTAAATATTAGTCCATTCCCTTATTCTCGAAAGAAACACATATATGGGTTCTTATTTTATTCTCTTATTTAATGTTCTCTTATTTTATTACTGACTCTAGACGACATATGGGGTTTGGCTCTCACTTACAGTAGTGGCCTTTAGAGCATGACCTGCATGTGGAGGGCTCGACCCCCACCATGCAGCTACCGTCTCTTTTTTCTTTGTTAAATATCAAGACTAAAATTTGAATCTTACATATTTTTTTAATTTATTGTTGTCTCCCCTGTTGTTGTAAAATACACAAGCACAAAAAGGGTCAACCAGACCATGATAAACAACCAGTTATTTTCCATTGCTCATTTTATTATTATTAACATTATTTAATCCTTTGACTACATATTTTACAAGAGTTTTGGAGAATACGTTTTCAAGTAAAAAGTCTCCTGCTACGACTGCTTCTGCGAACGACACTACCGTCATGAATTTTAGATCATTAAACAACAATGACATTCTGTTTTTTTTTTTTTTTTTGTTAGTTGTTTGTTCTTTTTCCAATCAGCGCTATAAGGATAGACTATAACCCAAACAAGATTGAGATAGTTAGCATCAATAAATCGACCTTCTCTATTTCTTTTCTTTGCTTTCTCAATTTCTTCTTCTTATCTCTATGAAACATGAATCTCTAAGGAAAAGGAATACTCTAAATATTACTTCAGTGGTAAAAATAAGCAAAAGAAAAATATGAGTATGCACTCCCAATTGACTTATAGCCATAACCGTTTGATTTTATTTTGATTTTTATAATAAACTTAGATAATGCCATTTCTAGTTATTTTTATTTCCATTTCTATTGTGAGACAGAATTAATTTAGTTGCATCCCCGTTACAACATAATCATGACTTATATTAAGCCCACTTGTTTCCCAAGCAGGCAATAGTGGAAACACATTCAAGAACTATTTATTTGTAACTATAAGCAAAGTTTCATTTAAACTTGAGCATTCTAGTAGTAGCTAACTGCTCCTATAGATACATTAAATAAAAGTTTATTTCTAACTGATTATGGGACTTACAATAACAAGAGCTTGGGGTCACAATATGAGACTGGTACAAGGGGGATTTCACCTCCCTCATAAGTATGCACAATTTCCTTTCAGTTTAACTTCTCAAGACTCAATTGGCACTCAAATCTAAAGCAACCTAAATGCAACGAAATAAACCTAGCTTTTCTCATCCTTCCTTTCTACACAAAATACTAGTTGTTTCATAGTTTAGACAAATTTTAAGAGAATCAATGGAGGAAAAACAACAGATGAAGGCTTGCTCTCCACCCTACCATAATGGTGTCATGGAGCCCCGTGGGCTCTAGCCATACCCCCGAGCAAGGAATGATTTTGGCCCCAAGATGATGTAATAGAGCCTTCTCAACTCTTACAAAGAAAT
>VDFB02094008.1:0-23132 GCA_007258455.2 Sequoia sempervirens
GTTCTACTCATGTTTCTTTTTTATTGGTGACCTAGGACATTGGCCCTGTCTTTCTCCTTTGTAAAATTTGGTTGGAGAGGAATCCTTGAATTTTCTAAGGACATCAACATCTCATTCAGTATCCTTGGTAGAAGGTTTTAAACTCCATCAAAGAGACTATGGTAGCTAACTTTTCATTAGATTAGGACCTTGTTTCCTTTGATGTTCTCATTTCAAGCATTTAGATTTGAGTAATTTGACTAGTTTTTCTTCTCTTGAATCTCACATCAAACCTTCTCATGAACTGGAAAATATTCACCTACCCCTATAGATGTGTTTAAAATCAACATTGAAGGTTCTTCTAGGGGTAATCTAGGTGTAGCTCAAATTGGTGGTCTTAGATGCAATGATATTGGCTCGGTTCACTTCTTT
The DNA here is from genome assembly GCA_007258455.2 of Sequoia sempervirens. Lineage (NCBI taxonomy): Eukaryota > Viridiplantae > Streptophyta > Pinopsida > Cupressales > Cupressaceae > Sequoia > Sequoia sempervirens. The sequence goes on from VDFB02094008.1 coordinate 412, forward strand.
TTCTCCATTGCTCCATGATTTGGTACTAATAATAAAATGGAGGCTCATGCCCTTCTTGTAGCTTTAGAGAAATCTTGTGAATTGGGTTAGAAATAGATTATTTGTGAAATGGATTCTATGACTCTAGTTTATCTTTTGAAAAAAAAGAATTATGATGGATCTTCTTAGCATTTGGCATCTTTGGTTGATTAGATTCATTTTTTTCTCAGAGTTTTGATACCATCTCCTTTGTTCATATTCCTCATGAATAGAAAATGGTTTTTAATTATTTAGCTAAATGGGTGTTAGAGGCTCCTATTGGATGGGATATTTTTTTTTTTAATTCTTTATCCCTTAATCAAACTGTTTATTTTCTTCATCTTCTTGAAAATAAAAAAGGTTGATCATGGTATTTTTTGCTTTACCTTTGTTAAGTTTTTGGGTTCTTGGTGGTGGGAGATTTATGGAAAACCTCTTTGATTTTTCTTTTTCTTACTTTATGTAGCAGCTATTACTATTTGTAAATCTTTCTATAATTTTTTTGAATTCTTGATTTATATAATTTTACCTTGTTTACCCCCAAAAAAAAAATATATATATTTATTATAATTCTTAGTAAATAGTATTACTAATAATATACTTATTATTAAATATTTATTAATATTTTCACATATAAATGATTATTGAATTTAAAGTTTATATAATAATAAAATGCCTAAATAAGTAAAAAATTAAAACTCTATGACAATTATCTATATCACCTCTTCATGTAATAATAAAAGGTCTAAGCTTTTAGAAGGATATAAAAAAGACCACCATTGAAGTAAGAAATCTGGAAAAAGAATGAGCCTTGTAAAAAATGCCTGTGTACGCTTGATCATTCAAAAGATGACATTAATGGGTCACCATTTACTTTGTCTACAAAAGAATGAAGCAGATACATTTTAAAGAATAGAATTTGTGCATTGACCACTAACACAGAAGCGTTACAGGGAAACACTGAATATAATGGTTGCCCACATCACAGAGATGATTGAAGGGCTGTAATTCCGTTTAAGGGGAAATCAAAGAGTTGGGAAGAGGGCGGTGAGAATAACTGTAGCTGTGGATCCCAAAGAACATCCAACTCTAATTCTTCTGCAAGGGAATACCATGGTGGAGAAATTAGTTGAGAAACGCAATCACTGGGCCACATTGGCGGTGGAGAGGTGGTTTGGAAGGCCACGTCTTGCTTTTCCAAAGGACAGAAAGCCGAAGGGTTCGTCCGAAGAGCAGTGAAGTCCTCCCTGGGTTGAGTACAAGAGGAAGACGAAGAGGAAGAGCAGCCTGTGAGTCGCTGCACAACTGCCATGAAATCTTTCGGCTGTGTGTGTATTACTTCAGGAGATCGGAGGTATATAATCACAGGTCGAATCTTAATACAGTTGTGAGAGTGCTTGGAAACCTTAAGAGGGGTGGGTCTCGAACCTGTAATCCCCGTTTCGCTCCTACTCTTTCTCTTTCTCACCTCCTCCATGATTGGGTAGTCGTAGAATTTTTTGTCCCTTGATCAAGCCTGTAACACTAAACCTTTTCTTTTCCCTCACCTGCTGTGGCAAATTTATAAGCCCCTGAGAAAGGGTTTGAGGTTTGATCTGGTCTCAAGATTAACTACGCGCAAGCCAAAATAAAAAGAAAAAATGCAAAAACAAACTACGCGCAAGCCACTCACGACAATTTCTTCATCAGAATAGTTCCTTGTTCAATAGTATACTGCACTATCAAAAATGGCTTTCCTCTCTCACCTTTCCTCGTTTATTAAATTCATTACGTTTCCACTGATGTAATTAAAAAAATTTCATAGTTGCCATGACGCAGCCGTTGTCCTGAAAATTCATCCTCCCACGCCTCCTTTGAGATACCACCCAAGGAGATTTTTCCAATGAGATTGTTGTCGTGGAATTCGACACATGCAAAAATGAACCGTTTGACCCTGATGACAACCACGTAGGAGTCGATGTTTCCTAGGTAGATTTGCTCACAAAAGGACTCCAATTCTTTTGATTTCAAATCGATTTACTTTTCCTAGGTTCTTTCCAGGAATCTCTGCTTTAATTCTGATGTTTTTGTTTCTGCTATTATTTTATGTATCCCTTTGGTATGGATTGTTGAATGGAAATTTTTAACGGAAACACACTGGACGCGTGAGTGGATTGTGACGGCTTAGCAAAGAGCACGACGCTTATTTTTGGGATTTTAAATCTCACGTTCGCCGACTCCTACGAAAAAGAACTATGTTTTAATAGTAGTCTTCGCCTGCGTCTTCACAGACGCCGGATTTGCGCTCTTATGATAAATGAGAATAAAAGCCGTGAGGAGGACGACATTGAGATGGACAAATGGTTTAGCGGAGGACCCCTCAAGTTCTCTCATGCTGAGCTCAGCGCTGCATCTCAAAATTAGAAAATTATAACAATTGCAAACATCAATTTTATTACAACTAGCATTTGTATCTAAAAAATTTCAAGGCTTACGTCCATAGAAAATTAAATTATATTATATGTATATTAATATGCTAGAGAGTATTTGTTTGTGTATGGGTGATATGGATGTATTGTGCTGCAAGTAATTAATAAAAAAGTGTTAAATAATGCAATGAAATAAATTTGGACAAATCTAGATTTTTTCCTAAGAAAATTGGGTATATCTGATTTTGAAATATTTGCATGCAAATTTGAAACATAAAGCAATGCAAATTAAAAACTAAAGTTGTCATCAAATTGGTAAAAAACATTGCAAATTGAAATAGTTCCCATCGAGTTGGAAAATCAATATTTATTTGGATTTTACATGATAAGTGAGATTTTGGGGGCTTTCACCTAATATTTTGAAGCTTTTACCATTAAACGACTACTGGTTTATCATTTAACGGTAGTTGAAACTTGTTTTCCGACAACTCAATAGTTGTTTGTAGGTGTGATACTTGTTTTAAGCTCAAATCTCACATTATATGTAGCCTATCTGCTAATAAGAAAAGTCATTGAATACATTGTATATTTTGATGAGCTACAGTATATTTTTATTCATTTGTCTAATAATTTGAGGTTAATATTGTATGTATATAATTATCTTCCCTCTTTCCGAAGGAGGTATATGTATTATTTTGCTTGTCGGTGTATTACAGATAATTGAAGTTCAAGGAGATACACTATGCACTATCTTGTATGTGAACTTATTCTTGTAAATTGAAGTTCAAGGACTTACATGGATCTGCTAAATATTGAACTCACAAGATTACAATGAATGTATGATCTTGATGATCATTTCCTTCAATGTCGGTTGGTTCTTAAAGACAACATTATTTTGAATAGGAATTGGCAATGGACATCATGAGATATCAAAATGATTGTTACAAGTTGTAGTCATAAAATGTCAAGGTGGATTGACATAATGGTCAAACTTGAAGAAAATAAAAATTGAATGATTTGACAAATAGCTATCACTTTTGTATAGAATGGCAACAACTTTCCCTAGTGCTCTATGTACAAAACCTGTAGCAACCCATAAATTTCAAGAAAGCATAATGTGGTGGAAAACACACAAGACTATATTGCAAGGTAGCTAATTATACTCAAGATTTGAAGAGGATCTCCCCTTGATTTATAAAGGGAATAATCCAAATGGAACTACTTTTGTGGGAGCTCTTGGGAATAATAACAAAAAAATCAAAACAAATATTTTTTTTATTTGTCAAGATATACCCTACACATCAAAATCTAAGAAACAATACATCATTTAATATTCATTGAAAGAGATTTGTAATTTTTTAAAATTATTTAACAATTGTTTTAAAGTATACTTCTAAGATTTAAAAAGATAATGTATGCACCTCTTATATAAATCTACATTAAAAGGAAGATATATCTATATAGAAATAAAACTAGTATAGATAATCTAACTACATCTACCTATAATATATTGAGAGATATTAATTAGAACTATTTTATTTACTTAAAAGTTATTGTAATTTACTTTGAAACTATTTCATTTATTATACACATATAAACTTGAATTTATATATTGAAAGTAATATGTTATATATAAGTAAGTCATAATAATATTATATAATAATATAAATTTATTTTCTTTGTTATATATGTTTATTGAAGGTTGTAGATATTTTTCATATATATGATATAGAGGTTTATATGCATATATACATACATACATACATGCATGCATACATAAATACATACATACATATACTTATACATATATATGTCTGTGTGTGTTGTTAAATGAAAATAATCAAGTGGGACATACTCATTTATTGAATTAGAAAATATGTAATGTTAGTGTAACTTTATTATGGAGGGCCTATTATCAAAACTCCCCATAGAGTGTAGAATTTACAAAAACCCACCTAAACATTCCTATTGTACTTTCTATTCATCTATATATATATATTGTACTTTCTATTCATCTATATATAAACAACTAATACTAACACTACAAGTATATACAAGTTAGTTTCATACTAAAAACCATATCTTAACCTTGCCATTCAAGGACCTCATCCTCTTTGTTATCTATTGTATCCACTTCCATGAAAAAGGTCTAATTAAATTTCAGTGATGGAAAGGTCTAATTAACTTTCAGTGATGGAACAACTCTTGTGAAAACATTAAGGAATTATTTCTCCTATTTTGTGTGATATTTACAAATACTATTTTTAAAATTAGTGGTAGTGATGTTAAACTGTATCTATTGAATAGTTGAATCATAGTTAAACATCTACCAATGAGTTACATTAGGATGAAAATCAAGACCATTAACAATATTGTCCAAAATAGTATTGATTCCCTAATGCCACTTGATGAATGACTCAAACACCATCCTAATCACCTTCTATTATTCATTTTCTTCTAGGAATATGGCTATGAACATTGAAGAGATGTGTGTTTATCCTATACTTACGTGTAGTGGAGAGAAATAGCTCACCTAACTTAACCCTATTTGTGTGTTTTGTAATCATTGCATTCACCTTGAATATTTTTCTAAAAAAGATATCATCCACTTGGAAAATAGCCCAACCCTAGTATCTATTATCTCCTAAAGAAAAACTTGACAAGAATGAGGGTGTAGTGATGCAATTAAGAGCTTACTAAGTGATTTGTCCCCATATTTTTCTACAATGTATCATGTGCCAATGCCTCCACTACAAAAGGATAAATTTATTTAATATGAATTTATTTCAATTAATTCATGTTAGTGTATTCTACTCTAGCTAGGATGACTTAAGCCTAGTTAGATGTTGGAGTTGTCTCTTGACTCATTCCCCATGAGGTGTCAAGGTTGTTGAGGTGACTTGAGAGGTGTCCAATCGCACTCGACACCTCTCCCTTGCATAGAGGAGAGCAGCTTGTCACCACTACAGGATGAGGATTCCTCTCCTCAATCCATAGCATGTGCAACTCATCACCACTGTAGGATGAGGAGTCCTCTCCTCAATCCATGGCATGTGCAACTCATCACCACTGTAGGATGAGGAGTCCTCTCCTCAATCAATGGCATGTGATTGCCTATTCTTGTGGCATGAATTTGCTCATCCTCATCCTTTATAATGAGGGTTTGAGCTCATTGTTAATATCAAACTACATACAATCTTATGCATTGTTCATATGCTTGTTTCTCATCTCTTAGATCTTCCTAATTCTAATATGGTATCAAAGCATTAGGTGAAGATAGTGCACGTGAACTATTTTATTGTATTTTATAAAATTCATTTAGTCGAATTGACCCCCTCCTTCGGTGTTTCAATTTGTGGTGCTCTCTAATCTGTGAGGCGTGATTGGCAGCTTCGACCATTGGGCGATTAAGGGGTAGTTACCTCTGTCCATCGCGATTCTTGCCATTCATCATGATTTTCGTTGTGTTTATTGCATTTTCACCTCTCCATCGAGATTTCATCTGTGGTCATCATGATTCTGCATATGTTGACCTGAATTTTGGCTGTGTAACCTTTTGTAAAAGCCACGAAGGCTGTTCTTATGTTGCTTAGGCCATAATGTTTTGGTGTAGATCATGCAGAGAGCCATGACTTTGTTTTCTGGAAACCGCGAATCTAATCACCCACAGAGCCGCAAATTGGTTGTGTGAATCAGCAATGGGAAGCCACATTGCATGGCCTTGCACATGCAGGCCGCACGATTTCTCTATCGTGCCCCAAGAAGGTCCTTTGTGGCCACGAGTTCGGCGGTGAAGTGAAGGCCCGTGAGGGCTCTTTCTGCAAGCCCGCAAGGGTGGTGTTTGTGTAGCCTGTGACGAAATTCGCCTAGCTCAGACGCATTTGGGAGCAGAAGCAATTTTGAAGCCCGAAATCAGTGTGTAAAGGGTGAAATCACTGTGCAGAGGACGATTGGAGGTGCGAACTTTGTGCAGTAGTACAGCAATCTTGTGAAGGCATGTAGGAAGAAAGGCTTGAAATTCTTCAATTGTCCAACCTTGTACTTCAGTTTAAGAATCTTGTTATTTCAAAAATGTTCATTTGACTTGAGTTTTTTAAGTAAATAGTTAATGTTGCATTTAAAATGCACTCTTGCTGTGAGAGTTTAGTGCTTTCTTCTTCATGCGCTATGTTTTTCCTTGTAGATTATAAATCTCATGATTACAGGCCATGGTTCTTCACTGTCAGGTTGTTAATTGCATGTAATTGTTTTCTCTTTTTTTATAGGCATTTTCTAAAACTGTAAGTGCAACTGAACAATATTTGTTTATGCACAATAATAAAGTGCCAAAAGTCAAGGGGGGTTTATTAGAAATTCATGCACTTAATTTATAAACTGCCGCTTTTCTGTATTTTTCTTTGGGGGGATTATGCATGGCATTTTATAATTAATGAATTGAAATAAAGTTCCAAAGGGGGTAATTATCTAGTCTAAAAGTGGGAATTAAAAGTCATCCATCTGTCACCAATTTGGGAGAAGGAAACTATATGTCCCGGCGAGATGGAATCCTAAAGCATTACTGATGGATTCATTTATTGCAGCATTTGTTTGGATTTATTCCTAAACCTACTGCATGTTGGTAGAAATCTATATGGGAAAGTTGAAATAATCATGTCTTAGAATTAATTAGTTTAAGTGTTGGGGACCACACATCATGGGCTTTGTCACACATCGAGTGCCCTCACACTCTCTAGACCACTCTATGGGAAATATATGGAGATCCCACTGAACCTCCATTCCCAGATAATCTCACTATAGACATGCTTCTCTCCCATGATAATGAGGATGATCCTTTGTGTGACAGTGATGTTGAAGAGGAACTTGCTTATTGGAAGAGTCTTTATTGTCCTAATGACACAGAAACACCTCTTCTTGTTTCTCCTCTTTCTACACCTCCTATATTGGCAACTATTTAGTCTCCTCCACCTGCTATTTCAATATAGATTTTAGCTTCTCCGAAGGCTACTTCAGATTCTCTTTTGTAGGTTCACTCTTGTCCTCTTGATCAACAAGATGTCATCCTTTCAGACATTCATCATTTGTTTGCAAAGTCTCTCCTTCTTGGACATGATGACATCATTGAGGATATTCGTCTTCTTTTCAATGTCAGCTTCATTGAAGTTGCATCAGCCTTGTCTTCTTCAGATATTATTGCTCATGCCTTGCCTACTTCAACTTCTATTGTGATAGTATCAGATTCTTAAGGTTCCATTTACCACCATAAATCTATGATCCATGTGGTCCCTATTCCAAAATCTTCGTCACACATCAGCTTTGGCTTGGATATCATTGAGCATTCTACGAAGACATTATGAGAATCATCTACATCTTTAGATCTTCTGCATAATTCATAGACCTTTATACTTCTTTTTGCATGTTCCTATCAGGAATGGGAAGATTATTTGCACACTTCTGTAGTTCACCTTCTTCCTAGGGGAGAAATGTGGTTCAATGTTCATGGATTCTCTTCAGCATACTTCATCGAGCATCTACCCACACTGCATCATATCTTATGGGGGGCTTCCAAGTCTCTCTTTGTATCTCTTATTATGGGGAAATTTATTGTACACATGCAATAGAAGTTGTCCTAGGGGGATAATGATAATAAGTCCTCCTTCACTTGTTTCATGCTTTTTGTTACTCTTTTTGGAGAGAATTTTTTTCCCACATGGGTTTTCTCCTTTACTCCACCTTATGAGAAACTTTTGTGCATGGGTACCTCATCTGGCTAGTAGCCAAGACACATTTCTTCTATACCCACCTAAGTTATGCTTAACGGGGGGTGTTAGTGTATTCGACTCTAGTTAGGCTACCTTAAGCCTAGTTAGGTGTTGGAGTTGAGCCTTGACTCATTCCCCATGAGGTGTCAAGGTTGTTGATGTGACTTGAGAGGTATCCAATCCCTCTCGACACCTCTCCCTTGCATAGAGGAGAGCAACTCACCACCACTACAAGATGAGGAGTCCTCTCCTCAGTCCATGGCATGTGATTGCCTATTCTTGTGGCATGAGTTTGCTAATCCTCATCCTTTATAATAGGGGTTTGAACTCATTGTTAATATCAAGCTAAATACAATCTTATGCATTTTTCATATGCTTGTTTCTCATCTCCTAGATTTTCCTAATTCTAATAATTCAAAATTACTTTAAAATACTTTTTTTTCTTCAGATAAAGCATTTCTTAATCTCATTCAATTTTTTAGATAATTTATTGAAAATAGGATTATATTTATAAATGATTATATATAAAAGGGTTTAAGATTATATATAAAGATTATTTTAAAATAAAAAATTTAGATATAAAAGTATCTTTAAGTCAACCACTTTTTCATATATTTATCAAATTTTATGTAAATATAAATAGATAAATAGATGGATGTATGTTTGCATATATAATAGGAAGTATATGTAATATATAGTAATATGAGGTATTATGATAATATGAAATTATTTTAATAATTTATTATTATTATTATTATTATTATTATTCATAAGATAATATTTTATTAATCTGGAAAAGGAAAGTTTACATCATTGTTTCGCCCATAATCAATAGAGGGCATCCAAAATCCTAAGCTATAATTTGTTGTAGTCTTCATACCATAAGATTTGAGTGATGTTGTGCCCAAGATAGCCCAAATCACCAAATTTCAGTAGTGCAAAAACAAATGCCAAATTTGTGTTGTTGCAAGAAATTTCCAGCAAGCAACGAAACAAGAATAGCTTCAATAACCTGCCAAGAAGTTATTGCAATGAGAAATATGTCACCATACCATCAACTGCCTTGTTTGCCAATGCATCTACATCCCCATTTGCTTCCCTATATATATGATTAGCCATGTAGGATTCAAACATATTGGAAATTTCCAAAGCTTCCTCCAACACTGCCTATAGCTCCCAGTTTGGGGTTTCCCCTACCCTTAAAGCATTTATTGCAATAGCTTCCTCCAACACTGCCTATAGCTGCCAGTTTGGGGTTTCCCCTACCCTTAAAGCGTTTATTGCAATAGTTGAATCACCTTCTATCTCTACCTTGTTTAAATTCAATTCTTTTCATTTTTGTAAACTAAGAACAAGAGCGTTGAACTCTACTACATTGTTTGTTCCTAGCCACAAAGTTTGTGCAATCTGACCCAAAATCATCACATTACAATTGTATATTAAACAACTAGTGCCCAATTTTTTGGGGTTGCCTCTAGAGGCACCATCAAAGTTCATCTTTACCCAACCTTGCCTAGGAATATGCCATTTGGCCATCTTCCTTAGATTTGTGGACTCTTCACCACCTGGGCCCTTTAATAATTTATTTTTTAAATACATATAAATTATTTATTGATTTTTATGTTAAAAATAATAACATGAGATTTTTTGATGTCATTATATAACACCTCTCATGTGTGTGTGTGTGTGTGTGTGTGTGTGTGTGTGTGTGTGTGTGTGTATGTGTGTGTGTATGTATATGCATGTATATATACATAAATATACATATGCTTAGTATATGTATATGTATACATACATACATACATACATACAAATATCTATATATCTATATATATATATGCATATATATGTATACATATGTATATGTATATATACACATTTATACATATCTAATAGGATTACTTATATATCTATATAATATATAGTGTAACTTATATATTATTTTATTTTATTTACATTATTTTGAAGAAAATTTCTTCCCTCTATTTATATATATAAATAATAATATTACTTTTGTATATATAACATGTAGTAATATTATGAGATTTGAAAATCTCTAGTGATGGAACACCTCCTCTCCCGCCCATCTATATATTTGAAGGTTGATTTCAAATTGCTCTCCAATGGCTCCCCTGCCTCCCACTCTCCTATGCAACATGTCTCACCAAAATGTGAGTTGCTTATTGATTTTTCTACTCCGTTGTTGCACCCTATGGTGGCGGTTTCAAAAGTATCTCCTACTACAAGCATGGGCTCTCAAACTATTCTAGTTGGGGGAACTAAATATTTTGTTGATGTTGTGAGGTTTGATGATGGGGGCTTAACTTTGTTCAACCACTAAAGTGTGCTAGTGTTGCTCCTGTTATCTCCCTCGGGCAAGAGGTCTTTGTTAGCATATAGATTCTCCCATTTGTGGCCTTCTCTCTTGGATCTAAACCTCTAGATCACAAAGCATTGGAAACCCTTAGTGGGAGGTAGGATTGAGATTTATCCTTCTGCCAGAGGTTTTTTTGTTGTTGGTTTTGCTTCTAATGAGGATAGACAGACAATTTTAGATCACAGACTATGATTTTGGGATTCTCATCCCCTATCTTTGAGGCCTTGGGTTCACTCCTTCAACCCTTTGAAGGAACTCGTTGATATTATGCTTGTTTAAGTGAGGTTGTCTTATCTCCCCTTATAGTTCTAGGGTTCCTCTACTCTTCAAATCATAGGTAATGCTCTTGGTAGGTTTTTGAAAGTGGATGAGGCTTCCAAGAACTTTATTCACACTTCCTATGCTCATATTTTGGTGGAGATTGATTTGTCTCAGGAACTACCTAGTCAGGTTATGCTTCAAGTTAATGATTGGTCTTGGTCTTAGCTTGTGGATTATGAAAGAATCTCGTTTCACTACAGACGATGCTTTGCTACTGGACACTTGGCTTATGACTGTTCTTGTGGCTCTCATCTTACTTCTTCCTCTACTTGGTGTAAAAATTCCCAAGGACCATCTTACTATGTTCCTTGATGATTCCTCTTCTTCGAATAGTGAGGATTCTAAGCTTTCTTCTCCTCTTGTTATGAAGAAAGTGATTGATGTTGATAATGCTACCCCTCCTGTGGATCCTACTGCTTGGATTATGGACAAAGCTACTTCTATTGCTATGCATGTTGACTCCCTTGAGGCCATTGTTGCTCCTATTCTAGGTAAAGATGTCTATACCATGATTTTGACTGCTCTAGTCTTGGATTTGGACGTTCAATCTAATGTTCTTGTTGCTCCACCTGTTAGCTCTTTTGATGAGGTTTCTCCCCTTCCTAAAACTTTCAAACCCTGGCTTTGCTTCTTTTGTGACTATTGTGCAACATAGAAAGAAGTGTACTCCTAAGAAGGTCTATATTTTGCTTGACGAGACTTTGGGGGCAAAGTTGTTGGATTCAAGCTTTGGTACTTGAGTTGTTCCTCTTTTGTTTTCTTATTTTCCCCACTTTTTGGGTGGCATGTTGGCTTGGTATTGATTTGAATTGCTGACTGGAAGGCCTATTTTTTATTTGTTGTTTTGTCTGGGTTTGATCTACTAGTTGTGAAACCTGTTTTATATTGTTGTATGGGATCAAAGTCATAAACCCTTCCTTTTTAATCAAAAACATGTAGCAATATTTATTTTCATCTATATTTATTATATACATTGTTCTTTTACTTTTTAAAGTAATTTTTAATTTATTTTTTGAGAAATATATATTTTTTAAATTTTTTTCTATTGTTTTATCTATTTTATATATTTATTTAATTGTTATTCTACTAGTAAATGATATTATTAATAATCCATTAAGTATAATTTTTAATAAATAATTATTAAAAATATATTTATTATAAAATGTTTATAATGTGAAAAATTATTAAATTGATTTTTTTTAATAATTATCAAATTTAAAATAAGAATTATAATTTTATGGCAATGAGACATTTAATGTCACTCTATAATACCTCTTCGTGTAATAATAAAAAGGTCTAAGCTTTGAGAAGGAAATAAAAAAAGACCACCATTGAATTAAGAAACCTCGGAAATAAAAGATCATTGTAAAAAAATGCCTGTGTAGGCTTGATTATTCAAAAGATGGCATTTACTTTGTCTACAAAAGAATGAAGCAGATATATTTTGAAGAATGGAATTTGTACATTGACCAGTAACATAGAAGCGTTCGAGGGAAACACTCTGAATATAACGGTTGCCCACATCACAGAGGTAATTGAAGGGCTGTAATTCCGTTTAAGGGGAAGTCGAATAGTTGGGTAGAGGGCGGAGAGAATAACTGTAGCTGTGGATCCCAAACCATGTCCAACTCCAATTCTCCTGCAAGGGAATACCATGGTGGAGAAATTAGTTGAGAAAAACAATCATTGGGCCATACTGGCGGTGGACTGGTGGTTTGGAAGGCCGCGGCTTGCTTTTCCAAAGGACAGAAAGCCGAAGGGTTTGTTTTAAGAGCAGTGAAATCCTCAGTGGGTTGAGTACAAGAGGAAGAGGAAGAGGAAGAACAGCCTGTGAGTCGCTGCACAACCGCCATGAAATCTTTGGGTTGCGTGTGTATTACTTCAGGAGATCGGAGGTATATAATAACAGGTAGAATCTTTATACGGCTGTGAGAGTCCTTGGAAACCTTGAGAGGGGTGGGTCTCGAACCTGTAATCCCCGTTTTGCTCCTACTCTTTCTCTTTCTCATCTCCTCCATGGATACTGGGTACAATTGTTTGTACCTTAATCAAGTCTGTAAGCTTCTCTGCAGTCTAAACGGTAAGGCTAGAGAAGAAAGATTTTCTTTTCAACTGAGGATACTGCAACTGGTGTAAGAAATTTATAAGCCCATGAGAAAGGGTTTGAGGTTTGACCCGGTCTCAAGATTAACTACGCGCAGGCCACTCACGACATTTTCTTCATCGGACTAGTTCCTACTTCGATAGTATACTGCACTATCAAAACTCCCACCTTTTCTTATTTATTAAATTCGTACATTTCCAATGATGTAATAAAAACTTTTCATAGTTGCCATGACGCAGCCGTTGGGACTCCCGAAAATTCATCCTCCCACGCTTCCTTTGAGATACCACCCATGGAAATTCTTCCAATCAGATTGTTTTCGTGGAATTCGACACATTAAAAAATGGTCCGTTTGATCCAGATGATAACCACGTGGGATTCGATGTTTCGAAGGTAGATTGGCTCACAAAAGTATTCCAGTTCCTTTAATTTCAAGTCGATTTAGTTGGTGCTATTATTTTTTCCAGATTCTTTCCAGAAATCTCTTCTTGAGTAATCCTGATGTTTTTATTTCTGCTATCGTTTTTCTTGAGGCAAATGTATCCCTGTGGAAAGAATGGGGAATCGAAATTCGTAGCGGAAACACACTGGACACATGGGTGGATTGTGATGGCTTCCACTGCACATTCAATGAAAGAGCACTATGTTTATTTTTGGGATTTTAGATCTCACCATTGGCCGACTCCCACGAAAAAGAATTATGTTTTAATATTAGTCTTCACCTGCGTCTTCACAGTCGGTGGATTTGCGCTCTTAGTGCGGTTGTGATATTTTGAGAAATAAAAGACGTGAGGAGGACATTGAGATGGACAAATGGTTTAGCGAAGGACCCCACAAGTTTTCTCATGCTGAGCTCAGCGCTGCAACTCTATATTAGAAAATTATAAAGAATTGTGAACATCAATTTTATTATTACAGTAATGAAAGTTATTGAATACATTGTATAGGGGCTAGAGTATATTTGTATTCATTAGTCTAATAATTTGAGGTTAATATTGTATGCATATAATTAGTACTTGTATCAAGATGAGATGAAAGGAATACGTCGATAGAAAAATATATGTAACTGATTTTCCATAGTATTTTTTATAAAATGTAAATAGAGTTTTTTTTTGGGCCTATTTAGTGTAAGGTCCCATGGAGGGGGCCTTCCTTAAAAATCTCAGCATATGCTGCTTAGTTTTTTTAGGAATATTTTAAAGTTCTTGGTCCCATGGATTTAATCTTGCAATTCTACATAAAAATTTAAGCTCCAAAATTTAAGGAACCTTTGATAAAAAAATAATAAATAAATGAAAATTCTCTCATTTTTATTTTCTAATAAGAATTTAAAATTTTAGATGAGAGACCAATGGCATAAAAAACTCCTATGTTGTAGGGGCAATTTCTAGCCCCACCCCAATTTCACCAGATGAAATATTCATTCCTAAAAGGTAGGGGTTCCTATTTTTCTGGAAAAGTTTTCAAAGGGACTCCTATTTTTCTGGAAAAGATTCCAATTAATCCCATAGCACATTTTTCTTTCCCCATGGGACCTCCTGCTCCATGAAAATAGAAGCCCAAGCCCCCTATGGGACCATACAGTTAGAGAGCTTGAAGATTGACAAATATGATTTTTTTTAAATGTAACTATTGTTATGTATGACAAGGACACATGTTTCATATTTTCTATCAATTGACTAATGAGCAAGGGCCCAAGACTTGACAATTAATGGTTGTATAGGTGTCAAAGTATAAAAGACTAGAAAGTAAAATTGCTTTAATTAGAAAGCATTGAGTTGATTATTTCTCCATTAGAGCTCATCAATCAAGATAGATTCAAAAATTTAAGGCTCATAGACATTACCTATGCTAAATGACATCATGGAAAAATAGTATTTTGCACCTTTCTGTAGTGATACAACTTTAAGGCTAAGTTACATGGCTCATGTTTGTGCTCAGGTTTTGTGAAGATAGATTTTGCACAAGCTCATTAGCACATAAAAAAGTGAGAAAATTGTTCAAACAATATAAATCTATATTTTCTATTATTTTTATATTAAAAAATTATATTAAATTATGACAAACAATTATAATAAGAAAACTATTTTAAAATATTCACAATTATTTATCCAATCAATGAAATAAATAAACTGAAAATATTTATAATTGTAATTATAAATATTATTTAAATTAATATTGATATTAAAATACTTATTAAATGTTCAAATATTTTTATAAACATATTAACACATATACTTATAAAATATTATGAAATCTTATAACCTAAAACATAAATTTCGATTATACTTATTAATATAGAGCTATACTATATTAATAAAAATTTACACTATTAAGTAATATTATCAAATGTAAGAGAGAAGTAGGCATTGTTTCAATAGTTACAAGTGAACATTCCAATTAGAATTTAAAAAAAAAAAATCCAATCATTTAATTTAGATTTTAATAGTAATAAAAAAACTTGATATAAGAAGTCATGTCAATATTTGACCACTATAATCAAGTATAAAATATTCCAAAACTAATTTTAAAGAATTATATGAAAAAAATACTTCAAAATATAGCTCTTTCTTGTCTTTATATTTCTTACAACTATGAGTTGTTTAAATACCCTAATTTAAAAGGGGATTGATTTATCACATGATAGATATCATAGTTGGGCATAATAGATCTCTTTAGTTTCCAGATCATATGCCTTGGGGCTTTCTCCATTGCAATAATATTCAGACTTGGGGATTGCATCAATGAATCAATCTCTTAGGTGGTTGGTTTTGGAGTAGGGCATGAAAGCCTATACGCGCTAGCTTTGAAATGATGAACTATGCTTTGTCCTCATCTTTCTCTATATATTTTCACTTTTGAGATCACTTGGCCTTACAAGTGTGAATGAAATGAATTGGTTGTGCATTTTCTTGAGGGAAGGAATTATGTAGCTGACCCTAGCAAACACATATGCAAAATTTGGATGCATAGACAAGGCATGTGAATTATTTAAGAATACCACCCGCCACACCATGCCATTCCCCTTTTTCCCTAATGATAAAAAAATAGAAAATTTGCAATAGTAAATAGTTTTTAAAAAAATATAAAGGAAAACATGTTTAAATAAGAACATTAGGAAATTTCCATCTTTTGAATTCACACATGACCTTCAATGCAAACTAATATAGAAATGAAAAGGTGAAAACATTAATCTTTGCCCTTATATAGGCAAGGACTAATAAGACGCCTCTTTCAATGTGATGATATGTTTATAGAGTTAACACGTGAGAAGATAAATATTGAAGTGAAGGAAAATAGGATGACTACAATTAGCAAACAACAAGTCAAAGAAGACTATAAATTTAGCTAGAAATGAAACAAAATAGAGTGTGTTGTGGGTTAATTTTGGACACAATTTAGTTTTTTAGGCATTGTAGAAGATGATAAATTTGGCTAGAAATGACAAACTAGAGTGTGTTGTGGGTTAATTTTTCAAACAATTTAGTTTTTCATGCATTGTAGAAGATGATAAGTTTGGCTAGAAATAGCACAAACTAGAGTGTGTTATGGGTTAATTTTGGCGACAATTTAGTTTGTCGGGCATTGTAGATCTGGATAATGTGAAAGATAATTTGGAAAATGGTATATTGATTGTGATTATTTCCAAAATTAGTGATGACAAGGCTAAAACCCCCTAAATTGTTGACAACACTGGTGAGTTGTGAAACTGTGATGTTATATTTGCTTTGATTATCTGTAAATTGTTTGTGAATTCAAATAATTGGTTAGAAAATAATTTTCTTTTGAATTTATTCATGAGAGGGTAGAGATACCCTAACCTATTTTCAATTCTCTAAGCTACAATGATATGCCAATAATTTATTGACTTCATGTATCTATGTTGAAGTTGTCCTTTCAATAATTCTTGATGGAGGTAATAGTGTTGCTTGGCCACAATTATTTAAGTATAAACCATTCAAAAACACATATGGTGGCCATGAAATTCAAGTGGTGTGTGATCATCCAAGCTCAATGATTTCATGAAGGGTTGAACTCATGCCTTAGCAAAGTGGGTATGGCAAAGAAATCATTTAGAGGTTGACAAGTGAAAAATAATAAATATTTATTTGTTAGATCAAATTGTTTTGATTGATAGTTGCACACAAGGGGTAGAGAGATGTTTTAGAAATAATTTTGATATCAAAGGGTTTTATTTGTAAGGGAATTGAGTGATATTAACTATGTGCTACTGATAAGGTCTTCAAAGGATACACAATTATTTCCTTACAATTTGAATACTAAAATAGAGAAACAAGGATAGAAAGGGATTTGGATGAATTAGTGACAACATTGGAGAGACACGTGAAATGGAGCATGATGAACTGATAATGGATAATTCAACAATAAGATTGAACATGATTTTGAAACCAAGTCCTAATTACTAAAGAACAATCATCCATGAGTATATCGGTGTGTTCTCTATTCAAGAAGTTTGGTATTGACAAGGAGATTTTTTAGAACAAAAAAAATTAGGAGGAACAAGGTAAATTTTAAAATTATTGCATTCAAAGTTGAAACTAAAGTAGAAATCAAAAAATTTGAAGGGCAAGATGATGCAAAAATATAGGATTCTTGGTTAAAATAAGTGGAGGCATATTTTAATGTTTAATGCGATTACATGACCACATGCTTCTTCGGTGAAGAAAAATAAGTTAGTAGTGTCTATTTGGGTGTGTTTCAAAGTTTTGTTGTATAATTTTTTTTATGTAATTGGACATGAAATTGACCAATAAAGATGAATTGATTGTATTATGGACAAGGTATTGAGCAAAGTATACAAGACTACACAGTTGAATTTTGTAGATTAACCATGTTTCTTGGTATTGGAGGAGAATACCATCATCAAATATCTTGGTGGGTTGCACTTTAATGTTAGAAAAAGAATCATCATTGCAAAGATAAAGGACCTAGATGAAGCATGTGCTTGATATGCTGCATATATTGAAAGAATAAAACATGGGTACAAGTGCATTTTTAGATCTTAGTTGTCAATATAATTTGGTTTCACTTGATGTAGTTAAGAAGCTTGATTTGAAAAAATATAATCATCCTCACCCATATCCATTTTTTTGGTTTAAAGGGGTTTTGAGATTCAAATTACAAAAAAAGGAAAAAATTAGTTTGGTATGAAAAAATAT
This sequence comes from Sequoia sempervirens, assembly GCA_007258455.2. Classification (NCBI taxonomy): domain Eukaryota; kingdom Viridiplantae; phylum Streptophyta; class Pinopsida; order Cupressales; family Cupressaceae; genus Sequoia; species Sequoia sempervirens. The sequence continues at coordinate 18,579 of VDFB02094008.1, forward strand.
GTTGATAATGTACAAAATTATGTTTTTACACTTGGAACATTTGATAATATACTTGGAAGTAAATTTTTGTGAGGAAATTGAGATGAAAAAAAACTATATGAAAAAATGGAGGTAAACTACACCTAGGAGGTGTAGATGGACATGAAAATATTGTAAAAGGAGACAACAATATCTAAAAAAACTAAAAACCAACTAGACTTTGGATTTTAGAGATCCCACCAATATTAAATGCATGAATAGGTACATGAAGGATTATGCAAAAAAGACTTTAAGTAAAGTAACTCATAGAAACCCACAAGAAATATCTCATATCAATTATAAGCAATGAGAAAAATGAAACTTAAGAGCACTAAGGGAATTTTTAAAGAATTTGAGAAAAAAATGGGCAAAGCAAGGTTAAGTCCCATTCATGACAAACCATCAACCTAAAGTCAAGATTGTATGAAGGAAAATCATCAACTTAAAGATAAATTATCGACTTAAAGTAGAGAGAAATGACAGCTTGAAGATAAATCATCAACCTAAAGTCAAGATTGTTTTTCAAAATTGTATACATAAAAGGTAATATTCTCTACATAATAAATTAGAAATTAAAAATTAATGTATCATCTATGCACATATAAAATTATACTCTCTAACACGAAAAAATTAATAGAAAGCTTTTGTAAAGGGTGTTGGCTTTATAGATAATTTTAGGTGCAATGTAGAGGATCTAGTTGTTGCTTTCCTTTATGGCTAGCACACATTTATATGTTATTTTGTTGAGGATGCTCCTATGAAAACAAGCTATGTTTCCATCCCCACAAGGATTAATTTTTCTCAATCTTTGACACTAAGAATGTTCTATTTTTCTAGAGGGAAGATAGCTTATGTGAGCCTTCTTTTTGTTGATAAGCAATTCCCATGGCGAATTCTTGTTCCTTGGTCCGTTTTTAGAAAGATATTTGGTAAAGAAAATGATGATTTGCAAGATCAACTAGAGGAAAAAGTTAAGAAATTTCCTAAGTATAAATACATAAGTTATTTTTTCCCTGTGACCAACCTTACATTGGTGCATAGGTTCTTGCATACATATAATGCAAGAACACATCACCTAGTAGAAGTGCCCAATATTTTGGCATGCTAGTGCAAGAGTACAACAATATTCATGATGTAGGAGTATTCAAGAGGAAAACATTCAAAACTTGAGTATGCTGTAAAATTTAAATAGAAACATCAAACTTGAAATTTGAATCTTGAATAATAACTTCATAATGGAGCTTAGTACAATTGAAATCAAGCACACATTATTTCATTTTTTGCTTACAAGTTTGGTATTTTCCTATTAAATATATAGTGTTTGTAAAAAATTCCCTAGAGAGGCGTTCAGGATAGTGTACATGCACTCTAAGTATTTCAATTGCTACAAGATTTCTAAGAAATCAAACTCCAAGCAATTTATTGTGGGATTTTCACTTTCAAGTGATTTTTTTGTAGGAATTTCACTTTCAAGTGATTTTTTATGAGATTTTCTTTTCCAAGTGAATTTTTGTAGAATTTTTATTTTTAAGTGATCTTTTGTGGGAAATCAGGTTCAAAGTGAAATTTTAGAAATATTTACTAATTTTTTGAGATATGAGGTTTGAAGTGAACTTGATATTTAAACATAAAAAATTTCATTTGCACCTCATTTTTTCACAAGTATATTAAGAAATATGATTTTTCAAATACCATTGATATGGTTGCAAGAATTTGCTATGCAAGTGAACATTTCAATATTTTGCATTAGAAGTAGAATTTATAGGAAATCAGGTTACAAGTGAACTAGAATTTAAACACTTGAAAAAGTTTGGTTCACTAGAAAATAAAAATTTTGAAATACAAGAAAATCTAACTTAACCAAATTTGTAGAGAAAAGAAAGTGAATTGGAAGTGAGTTCATTCATAAACTAAAATGCTCAAGAAAATAACTAACACATTTTGAGTAATTTTGACAAACTCCAAAAGGTAACTTATGTTATTTTTCTTTCTCTTTTTATCAATGATGAAATTTAAGGAAAATGAATGACCAATTTTTATATCATAGGATTTTGAGGAAATTGTTTCAACTGTAGGGAAAGATGAAAGCCAAAGTGAAAGAGGAGGTTCTTATTTTACCAAAAGAAATATGGGACGTGTTGTGAAAAGGAAAAACAACAAGCAACCAAAGAAAATAAATAAATATTTTATCTTATTTTTAGAGAAAAAATTATAAACATAGAATTTCCAAATTTTCATACAAATCAACATTTCTTAAAGGGCAACTGCATAATAACATAACTATCTTCAGATAAATAACTGATTTATCCAAGAAAACCTAAGTATGTGTAATTGATTCATTCCTTTTCCTGGATATAATTAATAAATAATACAAATACTTATATTAAGCTGTACATAGGATAATTTAACCTTTTAAGCTTCCTTGCACATTTCCTTTCTATTAGTTAGGCACCCATAGCCCTAACGAGGTTATGTATTTGATTCCATCAAACACTTATCTACTTCCATCCAGGCATTTGTAACCCTAGTAGAGATATTTAAATCTTCTTAAAGAGTTTGATATCTATGGAATTTCAATGCTTTCTTTTGATATTTATTTTTCTACTTTTTTCTTTTCTTTCAAATTGCAAGCAATAAAGCTTGCTATTAGGTTTGGGAACCAAGTGGTAGAAAAGACAATTCTTTATTTTTTTTAGTTAATGTAAGCATCCATGAATCCCAAATTACTCAAGAAACATTAATATGTTCTAATATGTGTGGTTTCTCTCAATAGTTCAATTCATTACTTATCAAGTGGACTACACCTTCAATGAACACTATAAATAATTATGATCCATGGAAAAGTTACAAACTTTTATTTTAAAAATATCCTAAAAACTTTAAGAAGGTTACAATTTGATCCATATAGACATTCTAGAAAAATAAAAATCACTAAAATCAAAACAACCAAAAATCAAAAGGGAAAAATAGAAACAAATTGACCTACTTATGTACAAGAAACTTCTCTAAATAAACTATGTTTATGATGATAGAAATCAACATTTACATTTACATGATTTTCTAGTACATGTAGGAGTATCAAGGTATTTTTCATATTTTTAAGTTTTACAAATTCATTGTTATATTAAAAAAAATATACTAATTCCATATTCTTATGGAAAAAACATACCCTTAAGTGGCCAAAAATTTAGAAAAATCATAGTTAGGAAACTTGACATAAAAATTTGAATAAGAATATATAAGAATAGAATATGTATCAAATTGAATGTAGTTTCTAAACTCATAGGTTTATTTTTAAAAAATCTATTTGGTGAAAATTTGAAATTTCAATCCTGTAGTACTTAAATTTTACGGAAAAAATAAGAAGTGTCTATTTGACCACCCTAATCACAGTAAAATGATAATATTTTTTTATAAGATTTTAGATATAAGTAGAGGACTCATGTCCTGATGTGATGCATATTTTTTTCTAGTAAATAATTAATTATGATTTTTTTATTACAACTTTTAAAAAATATAAAAACTTGTATGTCTAACCACCTTAACTTGGTCAAAACTTCATGAAATTCATTTTTTTTAATCCTATATTATGCAAAGCATAGAATGTGACACATGTTTCAGATTCAAAAAATGTGTTACTGTTTAAAAGCTATAGACATTTTTCAATCAGCCTATCAATCAGGACTTTAGTCGTAATTCAAATAGAAAATGAATAATAATTATTTATTAAATTCAAAATAAAGCATAATTTATATTGGTTGAAATTTTAGAATCTCCTTGAAAAACCCTTTTTGTTTCATCAATTTTGGGTAAAAAAAAGTCATCAGCCACATACCCTACACATACCCATCATATCACCACTTTTTGGCCCATCATGATCCTGCACATACCCTTCTATAAAATTTCTATGAAAAATTAATAGCTCTAATAGATTACATTATGTTCATGATTGATCTATATGCATGTTCTATTTCTTAAATCTCAATAACCAAAATAATATGTATCATAATTTATTGATAAAAGGAGAAGTACAACCTGGTTTATTAGTTCTTCAGCTAGAATGTTTTTCCTTTTATTAGGTGTTCCTTCATCTGATAACTTCATTTCTTCAATTTCAGGAGGATGTAACTCGTGATGGATTATTTCACTTGCATCAGTGATATGCAAATCACAATTAATTTCATAAATTAGTAATCCATTATGAAAATTTGATCTATCATTCATAGCATATGAAGCATGGAAGTTCACATTGTTCAAAATCATTATATAGTATGAAGAATGAATCAATGTTTATCTTTTGAAATAAATTTACATAATTAGAAACATCCCCAATAAAGATCTTCTAAATTTAATTTCATTTCTTCTATAATTTATGCATCAATCTTCACTTTGTGTGGTTGTTTGGACTCTGTCTATGGGAAGTATTCTAGCTTCCTATTTAAATGCATGCATATCAACATTATTAAGTGGAAATATTCATTATCAAAACATGATATACATGAATCTATGTTGTTCAATTCATTTAAATGTAATAGA